>PVKU01009013.1:0-66659 GCA_004027475.1 Anoura caudifer | reverse complement strand
GAATATTAATTGACCATAGAGAATTGGTTTTATTTCTGGGCTCTCTGTTCTATTCCACTGGTCCATGTAGCTGTTTTTATGCCAGTACCAGACTGTTTTGATTACAGTGGCCTTATAATACACTTTGGTATCAGGTATTGTGATCCCTCCTACTTTGCTCTTCTTTCTCAAAATCGCAGCAGCTATTCAAGGTCATTTATGGTTCCATATAAATTTTCGAAGTGTTTGTTCTATGTCTGTGAAATATGCCATTGGTACTTTAATAGGTATTGCATTGAATTTGTAAACTGCTTTGGGTAGTATGGACATTTTGACGATATTAATTCTTCTGATCCATGAACACGGTACATGTTTTCATTTGTTTGTGTCTCCCTTGATTTCTTCCTTCAGTGTTGTGTAGTTTTCTGCATACACGTCTTTTACTCCTTGGTTAAGTTTATTCCTACGTATTTCATTTTTCTTTCTGCTATATCAAATGGGATTTTTTTCTTGATTTCTGCTTCTGCTGTTTCATTGTTGGTATACAAAAATGCCTTTGATTTCTGGATATTGACTTTGTATCCAGCTGTTTTACAAAATTCATTTATTAGGTTGAACAGTTTTTTGGCCAAGTCTATCAGATATTCTATGTACAGTATTATGTCATCTGCAAACAATGATAGTTTTTGTTTTCTCCTTTCTGATTTGGATGCATTTTATTTCCTTTTCTTGTCTAATCACTGTGGCTAAAACTTCCAATACTATATTGAATAGAAGTGGTGAAAGTGGACAACCTTGTCTTTTTCCTGATCTTAGTGGTAAAGATTTCAATTTTTGCCCATTGAGTATGATGTTGGATGTAGGTCTCTCATGCATGGCCTTTATCATGTTGAATGCTCCCTCTATTCACACATTGTGAGTGTTTTTTTCATAATGGGTGTTGTACCTTATCAAATGCTTTTTCCGCAACTATTGATATGATCATGTAATTTGTGTCTTTGCTTTGCTTATGTGATGTATTACATGTACTGATTTGCAAATATTCAATCAACCTTGTATCCCTGGGATGAATCCCACTTGGTTATGGTGTATGATCTTTTCAATGTATTGTTGGATGCAGTTTGCCAATATTTTGTTGGAGATTTTAATGTCTATTTTCATCAGTAATATGGGCCTGAAGTTTTCTTTCTTTGCTGTGTCTTTATCTGGTTTGGGAATTAGGATGATGCTGGCTTTATAAAAAGAGTTTGGGAGTCTTCCATCATTTTGGATTTTTTGGAAAAGTCTGTGAAGGATAGGGGTTAGCTCTTCCTTAAATGCTCTGTAGAATTCTCCTGTGAAACCATCTGGTCCAGGGCTTTTGTGTGTCAGGAGTTTTTTGATTACTGCTTCTATTTCATCTGCTGTTATTGGTCTATTCAGGCTTTCTGCTTCTTCTTCATTGAGTTTTGGGAGATTATATTTTTCTAGAAACTTGTCCATTTCACCTAGGTTTTCAAATTTCTTGGCATACAGTTCTTCATAGTTATTTCTTACAATCCTTTGTATTTCTGTAGTGTCATTTGTAATCTCTCCTCTCTCATTTCTCACTGTGTTTATTTGGGTCCTCTCACTTTTTTTCTTGATGAGACTGCTGCAAGGCTTGTCAATTTTGTTTATCTTTTCAAAGAACCAGCTCCTGGATTCATTGATTCTTAGAATTGTGCTTTTAGCCTCTATGTCATTTGATTCTGCTGTGGTCTTGGTTATCTACTTCCTTCTACTTGCTCTGGGCTGTCTTTGTTGTTTTTCCTTGAGTTCTTGTAGGTATAGAGTTAGGTTCTTTGTTTGAGATATTTCTATCTTTTTTAGGTAGGCCTGTATTGCTATGAACTTCCCTCTCAGTACTGCCTTTGCTGTGTCCCACAAGTTTTTGGTTGTTGTGAGTTCATTTTTGTTTGTTTCCAGAAACTTTTTGATTTCTTCCCTAATTTCTTAACCCATTCATTATTTAATAGCATGCTATTCAATCTCCATGAGTTTCAGTGTTTTAAGTTTTTCCACGTGTGGTTTTTTTCTAGTTTTTGTCCCTTGTGATAGAAGAAAATGCTTGGTATGATTTCAATTTTCTTGAATTTGTTGAGGCTTGTTTTGTGTCCTATCATGTGATCTATCTTTGAGAATGTTCCATGTGCATTTGAAAAGAATGTGTAGTTAGTTTCTTTGGGATGAAGGGCTCTATATATATCAGTTAAGTCCATTTCATCTAGGGTATGGTTCAATGCCAAAATATCTTTGTTGATATTTTGTTTGGAAGATCTGTTCATTTTTGACAGTGGGGTGTTAAAAATCCCCTAGTATAATTGTGTTGCTGTCAATATCTTTCTTGAAGTCCTCTAAGGTTTTCTTTATGTACTTAGGTGCTCCTATGTTGGGTGCATATATATTTACAATGTTTATGTCTTCTTGGTGGATTCTTCCCTTGTGTAAAATGAAGTGATCTTCTGAGTCTCTCTTTATGGCCCTTTTTTTTTTTTTTTTGAAGTATATATTTTCTGATATGAGTATTGCTACCCCAATTTTTTTCTGTCTGCTTGGAAAATTTGTTTACAGGCCTTCACTTTCAGTCTGCTTAGGTCTTTTGTCCCAGGGTGGGTCTCTTGTAGGGAGCATATGTGTGGGCCATGCTTTTTTATCCATTCAACTATTCTGTGTCTTTTGATTGGAGCATTTAATCCATTTATATTTAAGGTTATTGTTGATAGGTACTTATTCATTGCCATTTTCATACCTGTTTTCCTTTCTCTCTGTCTCTGTCTCTCTCTCTCTCTCCTTCTTCCTTTCCTTAAAGCGGTCCCTTTAGCATCTCTTGCAAAGCTGGTTTGGTGGAGGTGTATCTTTTAGACTTCTTTTGTCTGGGAAGCTCCTTATTTGTCCTTCTATCTTGATGGAAAGCCTTGCTTGGTAAAGTAGTCTTGGATGCAGGCATCTGGTTCTCATTACTTGGAATATTTCTTGCCATTCTCTTCTGGCTTGGAGTGTTTCCATTGAGATGTCAGCTGCTGACCTTATCAGGGCTCCCTTTTATGTTATTTCCTGCTTCTCCCTGCTGCCTTTAAGATTCTCTCTTTGTCTTGGAATTTTGCCATTTTGATTATGATGTGTCTTGAAGTGGGCCTCTTTGGGTTCCTCTTCTTTGGGACTCTCTCTGTGTCCTGGATTCGTGTGACTTTTTCTCTCATCAAATTAGGGAAGTTTTCTATCATTACTTTTTCAAATAGGTTTTCCATCCCTTGCTCTTCTTCTTATCCTTTTGGCATCCCTATTATACAGATATTATTACATTTCATATTGTCTTACATTTCTCTTAATCCCTCTTCATTCTTTCCGAGCTTCTTTTCCTTTTCTTGCTCTTTCTGAGTGTTTTTTTCTACTTTGTCCTCCAACTTACTGATCCACTCTTCTGCTTCATCGATCCTGCTTTTGATTCCTTCTACTGTGTTCTTCATTTCAGAAATTATATTCTTCATTTCCTCTTGGCCCTTGTTGATAGTTTCTATTTCCTTTTTCATGTTGATATAGTTTGCAGTGAGTTCATTGTAGCTTCCCTGTAGTGTCTGTTAGCTCATTGTGAGCTCATTGAGCTTCCTAATAACCATTGCTTTGAACTCAATATCTGATAGTTGAGTTGCCTCTATTTTATTTAGCATTCTTTCTGAGGCTTCCTCCTTTCCCTTCATTTGGGGATTGTTTCTTTATCTTCCCATTGTTTGTGAGACTCTTCTTGTTAGCTTCAGCTTCTTAAGTTGATCTGTTCTGGCTCCCTGGGTTTATGGTGTGAACTCCTGTGGTAAAATCCCTGTGAGATTCAGTGGTGCAGTCTCCTTGATCTCCCAAGCTCACTGGTCTTGGGCTGTGGTTTAAGTTGGCTCTGTGCTTATCTTTGGCTTTTGATTGTTGTTTGGTTCTTCTTTGGTGGGTCCTTCCCACCAGCTGGGTAACTGAGAGTCACTCTGTGCATCACCTCTTGTATTTTGTTCTGCTGGTTAGTGCAGGTTGTGTTGAAGCTGGTTCTTCCATGTGTACTAGGTTTTGAAGATTCTTTCTTGCTCTTGTTCAGTTGTTTGTACTAGGTAGTTTCTCCACTCTTTAGCTGTATTTCCAGATACGTCCTGGATTGAGATTTGTGTGGCTTCAACTCCCTCCTTCACTTTCTTCTGCTGTTATCTGTTGGTGGTTCCTTTGTTGTTGGGCTTCCTCTTCTAGTGGGTATCCTCATGTTCACCACTTCGACCTACTTTTTGTGATTAGTTGAGGGGGGAGGCAAAATGGTTTAAGACACCAAGAGAGCATTCTATGATATTTACAATAGCAGCTGGTAGAGAAGAGATAGGGATCCTTTGACTATGTATAGTGTTAACCATGATCTTCCACCCAACTATCCACTTTTTGGAAAGGATGGAAAGAAGATGAGACTATGTTGGGGAGGGAAGGATTGTGAGTTGGATCTAGAAAGCAGTGAGGCTGTGGGAGGTCAGATTCTGAGGTAAGATGGGAGTAAAGTATAGTAAATAGGTATAGTGTGTGAGAAAATACAGTTAACCACTGCAGTAATAGAGTTCAGGAAACTGTGAAGTGGGCTAAGATCTGGGAGGGGTGTTGTAAAGTATTTACAATTGTATGGAACAGGTATTATTTACAATAATATTAGATCAACCATCCTCTGACAGGATCTATGAGATCTAGGTAACAAGAATAGGGAGTATAGGGCCCTGAGTAGTGTTCTAATGGAACTCAAATGAAGTGAAGGACAGTAAATTAGCAATACACTCTGAAAGAGAGAACAGGGGAAACCTGTCAAATGATACAATATAACCAGCCAAGCCAAGAAGACTATACAGAAAGAAGAGGAATGCAAAAATACTATCAAAATAAAAGGTATAGGAATAATAATAATAATACAAATATGCAATAACTTGCAGGTTCTCTGTAATAGCAAAGTGAAATTTGTCTCACTGTCTCATCTGTTGGGATGCCCCTTGTTTGGGTCCAACTCTGGTGTTTTCACAGTTTCAGGTTTTTTGTCTCACTTGTGGGTATTTAAAAAAAAGCAGAAGAAGGAAGGAAGATGAGATGAAATTGGAAAGAAAGGAAGAAGAAAAGAAGAAAGAAAGAAAGGAAAAAGGAATTTAATGATTAAAAAATAAAAATGGGAAAACAAAAATTACTTTTTAAAAAAAATTATTTTAATTGTTGTTCTTGTACAGTTTTCTGTCTTCTACTCCCATCCCAGCCCACCACCCCAGCCTTCCCCAGCTCCTTCCCATTTCCACACCCCCCCCCAATTACTTAAAAAACAGCAAGGAAAATACACAAGAGCTTCTTGGTTTCAAACTGGCCAAACTGGTCTTTCTGGTCTTTCTTCCTGCAGCAGGATGAAGGGTGATTGATATAGCTTTTCTCCCTTCTGATAGCTGGTGCCTCTCACCCCTGGCACCTTAGGTGTGGGACCAGGTTACCGGGTTACCGCTGTGGGCTGGGGTGCTGTCCCGAGCTCTCCAGGCTGCCTGGGTCCTGTGTTTGGGAGTGTACCCTTCCTTCCCAGTGCTATGGGGGTGAGCAGGGCCTTCCACTCAACCTCAGGATTGCTGCCTGGCTGGGTGGGGGAAGCTAGCCAGAGAAGCTGCTACAGGAGAATTCCCCAAACAGTGTCTCTCTTTTCACTTTTTCTTTTTGAGAAATTCCTCCTACTCAATCTTGCTGCTCCATACAACTGCCTGGTCTCTGGCACAGCCCAATTCTCCAGCCAGACCAGTGACTATCAGAGTCAAAGCCTGCCACTGCTTCACTCCCAACTCTCCCCAACCAGCATCCACACACTCCTTGGGTGCTCCCAGTCTCTGTGTGCTTGCCACTTAGCCCTTATTCCCCTCTCTGCAACTTCAAGCAGCCAGGTCTCTTCTGGTGCTGCTCAAACCTTTTTTGGCAGGGGAGGGAGCAGCTGATCCGGCTCTCTCCCAAGAACCCGGTGGCAGACCCCTGGGCACCAGGCCTGGGGCTGTAGCTTCCCTGGTCCCTGCAACAGCCTCTGGGACCCTACTGTCCTGAAGCAGTCTCCTTACCATCTGGTTTTTCTGTGTCTGCTACAATTTTTGGTCTCTTATTTTCATATATGCTGGGGGTACTGTTGGCTGTTTGCTCTGTTCCTCTGAAGATTGGCTAGGTTCTTTTCTCATGTGTAGGGGGAAGTGGAATCTGCTCCCTCCTACCATGCCACCATCTTCCTCTCCTAATTTTTTTTTTCTTAAACCTTTTATTTGGAAACAGCTCCAAATTGGGTGCAAAGAACCCCCTTATACCATTGGCCCAGATTCACCAACTGTTCATATCTTACCTTATTTGTTTTCTTTTCTCTATCTTTCTATCTCTATCTCTCTCTCATATGCATGCATACATGTATGTATATGTATGGAAGTATATATAATTTCTTTTCTGAATCATTTGAAATAAGTTGTACACATTCATGCCTCCATTTCCCTAAATATTTAAGCCTTTTTCTTCTGCAAACAAGGATACTTTCCTACTTCACCATGGTACAGTATCAAATGCAAGAAAGTTAACATTGATATAATTGTCATCTATTAGTCATACTTTAATATATTATCTGAAATCATACTTTCATTTTGTCAGCTGTCCTTATAGTGTCCTTAATAACAATCTTTTCTAGTCCAGGATCATATATTGTCATAACCCAAGATTCTCTTATAAACTGAAACAGCCTACACCAGAGGTGTCTCACCTTTCGTAGTCTCTGCACCACACTGGAAGAAGAGTTGTCTTGGGCCACACATTTCAACACATAATCACAAAAAATGTCATAATGTTTTAAGTAAATTTATGATTTTATTTTGGGCCTCATTCACAGCCATCCTGGGCTGCAGGTTGGATACCCTTGGGTACACTTTTCTTTGCTTGTTATAACATTGACATTTTTGAAGGGAACTGTCTCGTTAGTTATCAAGCATTCCCCGATTTGGGTTTACATAATGCTTCCTCGGGATTAGGCTCTCAGATCATGTATTTTTGGTGGGAATGCTGCATAAATGTTGCTGTTCCCTCTCAACATGTCACATTGAAATGGACATGGGAGCTTGTTCCATCACTGATAATATTAACAGTGATCAATTGATTAAACCTTCTCAATTGTAAAGTTGCTATTTGCTCTTTTGTAATAAACAAGTACTTTTGTGGGAAGATACCTTGAGGCTGTGATTCCACTGTTCCTGTTGACACTTTCATCCACAAATTTAGCATCTGTTGATGATTCTTCTTTGAATCAACTATTATTCAGATTACTGCCAAATAATGATTTTTTAAAATTCTATCTATATTTATTAGCTAACATTCTACTATGAGGAAAAGCTTTTTCTTCTCTTTTTACTTATTTACTACCACTGTAGGCTCATGGAGAAAACTCCATTTCAATCATTATAATTTATTATTGCATTTATTTTGATGCTCAAAATCTCCCAAATTGGTCAATGGGCACCCCCTTCAGGTTGGCTTCTGCATCCCTTTGACATGTCCCCATCTTTCTTTGAGAACTTCCCTATTTTATGTCACAGAAAACTCTTCTAACCTCTTTTTTTTTTTTTGTTCCTTCTGCCAATCCTGGGATCAGTAATTTTTCCAAAGAGAGTTGGTTTCTGGTTCCCTTTAATGTAGATTGTATTTAAAAAATAAAATTTGGGCACTAGATGTTACTGAGGTGTTTGCAAATTTTTTAAAATTTATTTTACTTTATTCAGAGAGAGGGGAAGATAGGAAGAAAGAGGAAGAAAAACATCAATCTCTTTGCTCTTGCCTTTGTATGCCCCCAACTAAGAATTTGGCCCACAATCCAGACATGTGCCTTCACTAGGAATCAAACCAGTGACCTCTCAGTTTACAGGCTGGTACTCAATCCACTGAGCCACACCAACCAGGGTGCAAAATTTTTTAATATTAAAAATATCCAAGATTAAGGAGAACATGGGTAAGGAGCATGCTTGTTCTCAGTCTATAGGAGGGTTATTGGTGCAGCACTTGAGAAATGCTATTTAACCACACCTGTCAGGCACTGTTATGTGCACACTTGGGCACATCCATGCCACTTGTAGGAATCTCTTCAACCCAAATTAGCACACCAGTGCACAAAAGCAATACATTGGAAACAACCACAGTGTCCATTAACACAAGGTCAACTAGAAATCATAGCACTTCCTTCCTAAAGAGCACTCTGCATATGTCAAAAACAATATGCCATATTTTTAAAGTATATTTGAGTGAGCATACTCTTACAGTTGTCCCATTTTTTTCTCCCCTTCACCTCCCTCCACCCTGCACCCCTCTTCCTCCAGTGCTCTACCTCTTAGTTCAAGTCCATGGGTCATACATATAAGTTCTTTGGCTTCTCCATTTTCTGTACTATCTCCCCCTATTCTTAATCTCCCCCTATTTTGTATCTACCAATAAATTCTTAATAGAGAAGAAGCAACTTACAGAATTCTATGTATAGACTGACATAGTTGAGTGTGTTTGTATAGGATACACTCCAATCTCAAAAGCAATGCTATCCCTTAGAATTGGGGGGTGAAGGGGCAGGGAGGGTGGAGGCTAAAAATATGAGAGCAAAAATTACAGTTTTTACTTCATATATTTTGGAACTATTTGAACACTTTATATACACATGTATTTCTTTTGTAATTAAAAAAAGAATTAAGAGATAGTAGGTGAAAAAGAGACAGCCAGCTCCCCAGCCTACAAGACTCGCCAATATTGTTGAATACTAAAGTAGCTTTAAAAATAATAATAATAATAATAATAATAATAATGTTTATTAGGAGTAGGGTTAATCAGCCTTGAAAACAGGAAGAAAAGAAGGAAGAGAAAATCTCAGCAGCGTTCACTCATATGTTCCCTGAAGCAGAGAATAGGCTTTGGCCCAAAGTTTTGGCTCTTTGTGAAGTGGCTCTACAGGCTATCCCAGCTTTAAGGCTCTCAAATATTCCAGGTGTCAGCTCCCACCTCAGATCCTGGCTTCCCACCCTCCTTAGGAATGTAACTAGCTTCCCTAGAGTGGTGCACAGAGAAGAAAATGTTGTGGCTAGAAGAGAGGAGAAGAGGCCTCAGACATTGGCTGTTCTTCTCACCTCCTGATCTTGTGGCTAGATGAAGAGTACTGCATAATATTGTGAATACCAATCCTGGGTCCAGACTTTCTTTCATATGGCTCACTGCATACCAACTTGAGCAAGTTCCCTCCACCTCTCTGTGCCTTAGTTTTGACACCTATAAAGTGTCCCCTGTAGAGTTTTTGGAAGATCAAGTGAGTATATATATCAAATGCTTATGATAGGACCTGGCATGTAAAGAACACTCAAAAAACATTATTTGTGTTATTATCATTCCTAGCAGTTACAGTGACACATCTTTGTCTTATCTCAGATGTAATGGAAATGTGGCTAAGTTTTCACCATTTTGTGTGATGCTGGCTGATAGTTTGTCATAGTGGTGTATGTTAGCTAGGAATGCTTTCAACTGCAAGAATTCCAACACAGCAGCTTAAACAATAAGGTTTTATTTTGCCTCAGTTTCCAAGAGACCTACAAAGTAGACAGCTGTTGGCTCAGGTTCAGCAGCTCAGCCATGTAGAGGTCTTGTGCCAGCAAATGCTTAGCCTCTCTTTCTTACACTTTGCCTCAGTGTTGAAACATAGCTGCCCAATTCCTGGCATCATACCCACCTTCAAGGTAGGAAGAAGGGAAATGGAAATAAAACTGGAAATACCAGTCACATTTGGCTCTTTTACTGAGAAAAAGAAGCCTTACTAAAATCTCCCAGCTGATTGACATTGTGTCTCATTCACCAAAACCGTGTCATTTGACCACACTTAGTTCAAGACAGGCTTGGGTTATATCGTAGTACCTTTTTGGCCTCACTAGTGCCAGATAACAAGGGAAAGGAGGTTGGGAATGACTTCACAGAGCCTTCTATTATTTTCTTTACTCAATTAAAGAAAAATCTATGTGGCCATATTTTAGTGAATTGGGAGAGAGTGATGAAGTTCACTAAACGTTTTCTCAGCAGTAGGACCATTGTGGTGTTTCTATCCCTCTCCAGTTCATGGGGTTCATTTATACAGAGGTCCCCCTATTGTGAAACAGGAGGGGAACATCCAGCTGTGAGGGCCAGCTGAAAGCTCACATTCCCATGGGACTTAGCAAGGCTCAGAGCTGTGATCCAGCACTAGACCAGATCCAATGCTTCCAGGGTGCCCAAACCAATTTCCAAACTCAGGCACCTCTCTGTCTGGATGGTTGTTGCTGACAGCTGCAAGTCAGCAGGAGTGCTTCTGCTCACTTCCTCCCAGGCTGTTAACTTGTTTTCCATCTTGTGGGCTCTGTGAGCATTCAGGCAGGCCAGCCAGGGATTCGGCAGCTCCCATGTGTAACACCACTGCCTCCTTCATGTCCTCTGGGCAGGTTAGGCTGATGGTATCTAGTTCCTGAGACCCCACAGTGAACTCAGACCCCAGATACACTTTCTTGATAACAGTTTAACCTTTTTCATGTGTTTTAACAAATACCAACTTCTGGCTAAAACCCAAACTCCTGGCTAAATACCAACTCCTAGCAGAAAACTCTTTGCTGCTTCCCAGAAATGAACCTGGTCTGAGACAGACAGTGGAGGAGAAGCAGGATGAGTACCCAGGTCTCCCTGCCTGCCTCAGGCAACTTAATGCCTTTTCTGGGCCCATGTGCCTCATTTGTCAAGCAAGGGGGTGGATCAGATATTTTCTAGTTGTTCTCTTCCATAAATATTCAGTTGGAAGTTTCCTCTGACTCACTCATCACGGTGCCTGGATACTACACCAGAACCAGACACTGGCTCTGTGGCTAGCCATAGGCCACCTTTGGCAGGAAAGCCATGACCACAGTCCCAGGCCTTGGAGGAGTGGCAGTTCATTATTTCTGAATTTGTGGGAAGTACACTTTGAACATTTTGCATTGATGAAAGAAATAATATCTCTTCCAAGAGACCAGAAAAGAAGAAAAATTCAAATTGCTTAGACATCCAGCCCTCAGGTCCTGCTACCCCTCCTTCCTTTTGATGTAAGAACAGCTTTCTTCCTTCATATCCCACATCTAATCATGTGGTCACCTTTAAAGTAAACCCAGGACCTTACTTCCTGTTGCTCATCTCCCTTCTAACCCCACCTTCCCAAACACTCTTACTGCCCACATGGACCCTGTTAAAATGTGCAATTTCTCAAAGTCCTATTTAAAGGTTCCCTTTCCCCAAATTCAAAGTTGAAGCCCAAATGCTAGCTATCTCCCCTCTCTGGCCTCCCCCATGCCTCTCACTTCTTTCATCCATTCCGGCCACCCTTTCCTGAACTCCTACAGATTCATGCCTCCAAATCCAGCTCTGCCCCTAAGATCTTATGGCTCTCTCTTTTTCAAGCCTTTTCTCAGATAACACCTTTCCCACCCTGTTTTAAACTGCACTCCTGCCCTGGCACTCTCTATTCCCTTTTGTGTTAGTTAGTTATTGCTGAGGAACAAATTAACCGAAACTTAGTGTCTGAAGACAACTATATTTGTACATTTGTTATCTCAAAGTTTCAATGGTTTGGAATCTGGGTGTGAGTTAGCTGTTCCTCTGGCTATGTGCCTCTCACAAGCTTCAGCCAAGGTGCCTGCTGGGCTACAATCATCTCAGGGCTGGATCTGCTTTGGGCTCTGTCAGGAGGCTGTGGGCATAAACTGGTTCCCAGAGAGCTGTTGGTGGAGGCCCTGGCACATAGGCCCACCATTGTGCTGCTCAAAACAACACAACATGCAAGGGAGAGAGGGGGAGAGTGCCAGAAAGATAGTCACAACCATTTTAAACATAATCTTAGAAGTGGTATCCCATTATTTCTTTCTTTTCTAATCATTAGAAGCAAGTCATAGGTCCAGCCTACAGTCAAAGGAGGGGGATTGCACAAAAGTGTGAGCACCTGAAGCCACTTGCAAAACTGGCTTAACAGGGCGGGCTATCACACTGTTTGTAGCATTTCTCTCCATCTATCATACCACAGTTTACTCATATAATCTGTTCATTGTCTATTTCCTCAAGTAGAATACAAGCTCTTTGCAGGCAGAGTTTTTCTGTTATTGCAGACTGTATCCTTACCACCTACAAGAACGTCATCACAGCACGTAGCTGGTGCTGAATAAGAGCTTTTGGATTGGTGCAGGTGAACTTCAGGAAGTTCTTTAGGATCATTTACCACCACCCACCCCAGTATTGTGCTTTTATCTCCCTGTGTCACAAAAGTGATCAAGTGACCAACACTGAGGGTTGATTTTCATAAGAGTGAGAAAAGCTGGTGTGTGAGACCCCATGCTGAGGCCATCCTGGTTACCACAGCCATTGCAGCCAAGAAATCACAGTCCCATACCCTCTCCAGACTCAGCATCACCACTGTGAAATGATACCTAGACCCAGAGAGTGATCTCACAGTCTCAAGACCTCAAAGAAGACTGGTGCTAATTTTGTTCTTTAAACATGTGTTGTCAAAATATTAAAAATCATGTTTTTTAATCTATTGTTGTTCAGTTACAGTTGTCCTGTCTTTTTCCTCCTTGCTCACCCCAACCCTCCCACTCCCACGGTCAATCCCCCTCCATTTTCTGTGCCTATGAATCCTCTATTCATCTTCCTTTAATTGCCCCTTCTCCCTTCTTCCCCCATTATCCCTCTTCCCCCTCCCCTCTGGTCACTGTCAGTGTGTTCTTTTGTTTGTTTGTTTATAGTCTTATTTTTTAATATATTTTATTGATTATGCCATTATAGTTGACCCACTTTTCTCTCTCCTTTATTCCCCTCCTCCCTATACCCCCCTCCCACCAACATTTCCTCTCCTTAGTTCATGTCCATAGGTCTTACATATAAGTTCTTTCACTTCTCCATTTCCTATACTATTCTTAACCTCCCCCTATCTATTTTGTACCTACCATTTATGCTTCTTATACCCTGTACCTTTTCTTCCATTCTCTCCCCTACCCCTCACTGCCAATAACCCTTATGTGATCTCAATTTCTGTGATTCTGCTCCTGTTCTAGCTGTTTACTTAGTTTTTTTGTTGTTGTTTGTTTTTTTAGGTTCAGTTGTTGATAGGTGTGAGTTTGTTGTCACTTTATTGTTCATAGTTTTGATCATCTTCTTTTTCTTAGACAAATCCCTTTAACATTTCATATAAAAAGGGCTTGGTGACGATGAACTTCTTTAACTTGACCTTATCTGGGGACCACTTTTATCTGTCCTTTGATTCTAAATGTAGCTTTGCTGAATAGAGTAATCTGGGTCATAGATCTTTGCCTTTCATGACTTTGGATACTTGTTTCCAGCCCTTCTTGCCTGCAAGGTTTCTTTTGAGAAATCAGCTGATTTTCTGATGGGACCCCTTTGTAGGTAACTCTCTCCTCTTCTCTTACTGCTTTTAAGATTCTTTCCTTATCTTTAATTTTGAGTAATGTAATTATGATGTGTTTTGGCATGTGCTTCCTTAGTTCCAACTTCTTTGGGACTCTGTGAGCTTCCTGGACTTCCTGGAAGTCTATTTCCTTTGCTAGATTGGGGAAATTCTCCTTCATTAATTTTTCAAATAAGTGTTCAATTTCTTGCTCTTCCTCTCTTTCTGGTACCCCTATGATTCAGATGTTGGAGCACTTAAAGTTGTCCCGGAGGTTCCTAAGCCTCTCTTCATTGTTTTGAATTCTTGTTTCCTCATTCTGTTCTGGTTGAATGTCTACTGCTCCCTTCTGCTCTCAGTCATTGATTTGAGTCCCAGTTTCCTTCCCTTCATTCTCGATTCCCTATATATATATTGCTTTATTTCACTTTGCATAACCTTCACTTCTTCCTCTATTTTGTGACTATACTCAACCATGGTTGGAGCATCATCCTGTAGACCAAAAGGCTGAAGGTTCAATTCCCATTCAGGGTGTATACATGAAGGCAACCGATCAATGTCTCTTTCTCACATCAATATATCACTTCTCAGCCTTTTGGCTAAGATCAAGTGTAGTATCTGTTCTTATCAGTTTGTTCTTTACTTCCAAGTCTCTGATTCTATTTTGCTCATTTGCTTGTCTTGTTTGTTGATTAGGTTCCATTCATAGGAGAGATAATATGATATTTGTCTTTTACCAACTGTCTTATTTCACTTAGCATAATGCTCTCCATTTCCATCCATTCTGTCATGAAGGGTAGGCACTCCTTCTTTCTTTCTGCTGTATATTATTCCATTATGTAAATGTACCATAGGTTTTTGATCCACTCATTTACTGATGGGTATTTAGGCTGTTTCCAGCACTTGATTATTGTAAATAATACTGCTATGAATATTGTGGTGCACAGGTTCTTTTGAATTGGTGTTTCAGGATTCTTAAGGTATAATCCCAGCAGTGGAATTGCCAGGTCCAAAGACAGTTCCACTTTTAGTTTTTTGATGAAATTCCATAAGGTTTTCCATAGTGGCTGTGCCAGTCAGCATTCTCAGCAACGGTGTACTAGGGTTCTTTTTTTTCCCACAACCTCTCTAGCACTTGTTGCTTGTTTTGTTAATGATGGCCATTGACTGATGTGAAGTGGTATCTCATTGTGGTTTTAATTTGCATATCTCTGATGGCCAGTGATGTTGAGCATTTTTTCATGTGTCTATGGGCTCTCTGTATGCACTCCTTGGAGAATTTTTAAAAAATATTTTTGTGGGAGTGTGGCACTATTTACCAAAGCTTTAAATGTACACACTCCTTGACCCAGCCTGGAATTATTGATTTTTTTCACTATACTCACACATGAATGCAAAGATCAGTATATGAGGGAGGGACCCCAAAATGATGGAATTACCTTTTGAAGGGTGGGCCCCTTGCAGCACAGGCTTCCCTGACTAGGTGAGTGTTCTCAGGACCTATCTGTATCAGTGTACCGGATGGCATTGTTGTGAGAGGCTGAGTTCAGCTTCAGTGAATTTTTTTGAAGACTCTTTCAACATGTTTGGCCATTTCATGATGGGAGATTTATGACTGTACCTGTCCACATCATGCTGAGTGTTCAGCAGTTTTTGACCAAAAATGGCATGACCCCCATTCCCCACCCTCCCTATTCACCCAATCTCACCCTGAGTTACTTTTTTTGTTTCACCAGGTGAAAAAAGTCCTCAAAGGGAAACATTTGTTCATGCAGAAGAGATGAAACATAAAATGGCAGAAGAACTAAAAGGCATCAAAATTGACAAGTTCAAAAACTGTTTTGAGCAGTGGAACAATCATCTTGATAGTTGTATTGCATTAAATGGAGAGTACTTTGGAGGAGACTGAAGTTTAAAAATGAAAGAATAAATACACAATTTTTAATAAATAAATTCTGGGGGGTTGGGGTCCCCCCTCATATACAGATGTACAGTGCAACTTTGTTTATAATAGCAAAAGAACAGAAAGGCTAAATGTCCTCCAGCAGGAAGGTGGGTAATTAAACCTTGGCACATCCACACAAGAAGTGTTGGGAAAACCAAGGTAAGCCATTTGATGTGGAAGAAGCATCACCATCTTATTTATTCATTTACTCTACAAATATTTGTTAAGAATCTAATGTTCCAAGCATTGGTCTAGGCACTGATGATACAGAAGAGCAAACTCCCTAACATCAGAAGCTTACATCATAGTGGAAAACCACACATACACAAATAAATATGCAAATGCATGCAATAATACAAATCTAAGAGAGTTCTAAGTGGAGCAAAGCAGAGAAGAGATAGTGTGTAGGCACTGATTTATTTAGCATGGGCAGGTAAGGCCTGCTAAGGAGCTACATGTGAGTAGACACCTGTGCAAAGTGAGGGAGAGGCCACAGGCATTAGGGCGGCTAGCGCCTCCCAGATAGCAGGGACAACCAGTGCAAAGGACCTGAGGTTGTGATGTTTCTGATCACTCCTGTGAACTTGTAGCAAGCTGAGTTCTGGCCTGTAGAGATAATGCTTTTACTAAGCTTCTACTAAAAAGCAGCAGTAACAGGGCTACTGTGAGCACCAAAACTGGCACTGAGCAGGGTAGATCAAAGGGTACTAAACAACACACTGCAATTCTCTGGAATAAATTTTACCAAGCGAAAGTATATGATTTTGTAACAGGGTGGGTGTGTAGCCAAGGGTGGGGCCCGAAATTGGGATTTCTAATGGGGTCCAAAACTCAGGGTGTTCAGGAAATATTAGAAAAAAATATATATAGGATGTTCTCACCCTCACAAGTCTGAGCAGGGGGATGGAATTCATGGAGAAGGGCCATTGAGAGTTGTTCTGAATAGCCACAGTTTTGCAGATACCTCCAGAATGGTCATTTAACATATCTGTAACCTTTAACTGGTTTCATAGATATGTTAAATAGCTGTGGCTGTGCTTTGAGCCAGGGAGATGGGAGTGACTCATGTACATCAGTTACTCATGATGTAACTGGGAGGCAAATCCCTCTGGGTACAGCACCTGCGTAAAAGCTTACAGATAATTGGCTCCCTGCCATGGGGCCATGCCTGCCCAGACTTACTATGGTAACCCAGTAAAGCAGGAAGAATACTGGAATGCTGGCAAGTGTAACGGATTGTGGGAGGAGTCAAAAATGGTGCTGCAGAGGAAGATTGGTTCTGGGATTTAAACCCAGACATGGCAGCCACGCTGGGGATTTTGGGACCACATGGCTTTGGTGAAAGTTGGGACCGTGCAGCTTTAGGGTGCTCCTTTTTTGCCATGTGGCTTAGGAAGCAGGAGAGACTTTGCCTGGAAGTAAAGGGGTGAAAGGATTCTTGCTGGTGGGACAGGAGAAGGTGCCACATGGTTTTGGATTAACTGGAGATCACAGGTTTTGGATTAACTGGAGATTAACAGCTGATGGTGCTGGAACCCAGGGACTGCCTGAACCATGGTTTTCTACTTCTTTTCCTGAGATATGGTACCCTGGACTGGGCAAAGGAGAGAATTAAGGACTGCATTTGTGGGTATTCTAAAGGACTTTGGTATTTTTAATGAAGACATTAAGCCATTACTCTAAGTCTGTATCAGTTTTTAAGTAAATAATCCCTTTCCTTTTTGCCAATCTCTGGCAGTGGGCAAGGCGAACCTAGTACGGGGGCAGGTGAACCCCGGAGCTCAAGGGTGGGTCCATTTGCTAATAGTATATGATTCACTCCCTGCCCCAGGTCTGTTCTGTAACAATTTTATTTAAAATACATATGTATGATTACACCTACACCAGCGATGTCCAGGAAATCCTTTCTATTTAAATAACACTAGGCTATTACGTAAAAGGACAAGCAAAAACTCAGAAGCTCATTCCTCCGTCTCTTTGACTGGAGGGAAGTGCCTTAGTTAGGGTGCCAAGGGGTTCCTGATCAATGTCACTATCATCAACAGGGATGGCAAAAACATCACCAAGACAGCAGGCTATGGTTTCTTTGCCCACTCTGTGCCTCCAGCAAATCTCTGACCTACATTCCAACAACCTTGGAACCACCATCCCTTAAGGGCCACTGCCCCAAGATGTACCAGGCAGCCTTTCCCATTAGCATCTACTCCTAAACCTGTTATTGTTAATCAATACATTTTGACGTGTGATCCATAAAAACAAAACAAACTAAAAAATTAAAAGCAAAAAAAAAAAAAATCTGAAGCACCACAGCCCCAAAAATCAAAAACAAACAAAGCTATTATCACTTCAAGTTCATTATCATGAAGTTCTTTACAGTCTATATTAGTTTCCTGTGGCTACCACAACAAAGTACCACACACTGGGTGGTTTAAATAGCAGGAATGTGTTACCTCACAGATCCAGAAGTTAGGAGTCTGACATCAGGGTTGGTTACTTCTGTGGGCTCTGAGGGAAGGATCTGTCCAAGGACTCTCTCCTTGGCTTGAGTCTCTCCACATCGTCTTCCCTCAGTGCCTGTCTCTGTATCCAATGTTTCCTTTTTTAATAAAAACCCCAACGACCTCATTTTAGCTTGATTACATCTGCAAAAACTCTTTCTCTAAGGTTACAAGCTGAGTTCCTAGGAGATAGGACTCCAATGTCTGGATTTGGGGGACACAATTAAGCCTGTCATACAATGAAAGGAATGATGTCTGGGTTTACATTTACTTCCTCCATGAGATTCAGTACCACTCTGTGGTGCCCAGACCAGCACCATGGGTAACACTGCAGCCAGGTCCAATAGGCCAAGAAGGCTGCTTTGTTCTGTGGCCTTGACCAGTCTCTCTGGGGCCCCAGTATCTCCATCTGTATGCTGAGGCTTCGATTGAGTGGTCCAACAGGGCCTTTCAATCCCTGAGATTGTGTAGGGTCTCTTATTCCTGGCTTTAGGCCCTGGAACAGGCCCCATGTGGGTGTGGACAACAGTGTTGAGATTACACAGGCTGCTCTCCTTGGCTGCTTAGGGAAGGGCATGAAAAGATGTCATCAAATGCCTCCCTGGAAGTGCTAGATTCTTATGTCATCAAGAACAGGGAACCAACACTTCCCTGAGAGTCTCTTCACTACTAATCCCTGCAGAAATTTTCCCTGGGTGTTGCATGGTCAGAGCCCAACAGAAGCAGAGGGCACACCTGAAGGGCAGTGAGTAGGGATTAGTGTAAGAGCAGAGGACTAGGCAGGACACGGGGAGAGGGTGGCACAAAGAGGAGCTGGTATCCTCTACCCTCTGCAGTTGTTGGAACTCCAGACCTGGCAGGGAGTGTGGCTAATGAAGAAGAACCCCCAGGGGAAAGTTGGGGCTTGGCAGGGAGGGGCTGGGGGACAAACACTCTGTCTCCTAGCACTGGTCTCCTCCAGGGCCTCAATATTGAGAGACAGATGACAATGTGTTTCTTCCCCCAGGACCAGGTGTAGGGCAGACACCTCTGCAGGAGACCCTGACTCTGCCTGCCCACCCACTGTCCATCCTGCCCAGGTACAGCATGTGCACAGGGGTCTGGAGATGGAATGAGCAAGCCCAGCCCTCACCACAGGGGAGTACCGCTCCTCTTACCTGACTCATCTGGCACAGCAGGAAGGCCAGACCTGTAGCTGTAAGATACCTATCTGCTTCTGTGCAGGAGCCCCAGCTTGAAACTCCCTGTTGAAAATCATCCAGGCACTAGCTAGGAAGTGCTTAGACTTACATCTCCTTGAAGAAAACAGAAGATCCCAGATTAGTAATGGTGAGAATTCATGCTTGCTTAGGCAAGTTTCACCAAAACCAAGAGTTCAGAGAAGTAGTTGTCACAGAGGAAAGATGGTTGTGTGTATATGATTACCACCAGGAGATTCCCTGAGCCCATGGCAGTCTCACTGCTCTGGTCTCAGTCAATGCCTGGTCCAGCCTTCCCTGCCCCCTTTTTCTGGCCACCTCCTGTAGTCCCTTGGAAGGGGAAGGGGAAGGGGAGACAGGGTTGAGGCCTAGTGAGACAGTACCATGGACCAGGCCTTCGTAAACTTGTCAGCCAGTGGCCTGGAGCCCACCAGGGAGATAGAAAAAGGGGAAAAAAGGAGACTGGGTGGGCTCAGATGGACCCCAGTAGCCTCCAGGGCAGCCCATGTGCTCCCTTTGGCTCCCTTCACCCAAACCGCCTGGGCAGGCACAACCAGATGGTCCCATTTCTCATTCTTGTGAATTATGCTGGCAGAGCCCTGAAGCACAAAATGTAAATCATTGTCCCAAGGTATTTAACCCAGAGAGTGTTAGATGGAGGTGGCCTCCCTTAGAAATTCTGCATCTGATGTTTTTATATTAATCCATATGGGGCAGATTAATTTTTACTTGACTATTTTCTTCATTGTCTAGGAAACATTTACGAACAGTGCATATCTTGTTAAGTATCCTCTGGCTGCAAGGTTTTCATTGAAAACTGAAAATTCCTTTGCTCCAAAGGCTGTCTTGGTAAATAGCAATACATAGGCCAACCATAGTAACTGCCACCACTGCCACTACCACTTGTGTGTGCTGTCTGGAAAGGTGTGCAGGTCCCCAACCAAGGACACAGGGTCCTCTGACATCCCCATGGCTTCCCTTCTTCCCACAGCTTCCTCAGGCCCCTGTTGTTCATACAGGGGTCTTCTGACCAGAGTCAGCCAAGTGACTGTAGCTTGGCAAAGACCAGCTCCCCTAGAGCTGAGCATATGGTCATCAGGATGATATCAATAGCTGACTTGCTTTGCAGATAAGAGAAATGTGTTTTCTGTAGATTCCCTAAAGCTCAGTATTGTACAAGGGTTGGGTCACCGATTTGGGATTGAATTTGGCCCAGTCATGAGAATGGCTACCCTGTGTGCCTGTGTACTGAGGACACTGGACCCTCCCTTGGACTCTGAGGAGTCTGAGCCTCACATAAGGGGCCCAGCTGAAGAAATGGGTCTTAGAAGGAGATAGAACTGTCTGCAACCACAGGTGGATCCCTGTAAAGGAGCACAGCAGGTGAGCTCTGGGTGGGCTCCCAGCAAATCCAGAGCCATGGGCATAAATCAGGAGTGGATGAAGGCTGGGAACAAGGAGCAGATACAGAGGAAGAAGAGAGGTATGCTGGCTGGAGGGTGAAGTGGGAGGGCACCTTCACCCCTGAGACCCTCACTGCCTTTCTCCTATCCAACCATATACCCCAGTAGACCCCACAGTCTGGGCCTGGAACCAGCAGCACCTGCAGCTCCTGGTAATATGTTCCAAGTGAAGTCTCTCATCTCACCCCGCATTCAGAGTTAGAACCTAGGGGTCAGACTCAAATGGAGCAAAGCCTCCAAAAAAAGAATACCTGGGCTGGCACCTCAGTGACCTCACCTGTAAAATAGGACACTATTACCACCTGAGCAGGAACTGTAACTCTGAATAAGACACTTCAGTCCAGGGCTACCCCTAGGTACATTGTCCATAACCAGCATCTGTGAGCTGTTCTCACTTAAGCCTACCTGCCCCAGGCCTGCCTTTTTTCTAGAAGAGATGATCTGAGCTTGCAAAGGTCTGCCCCAGAGTGACCTCACTTATACTTTCTTCCAAGAGGTACTTCCCCTTGTAATTCTTCCATGTAATTACATGTATAATTAAACCCCAAATCTTTAGGCTTTGGAGAAAGCTGATAAATTACAGGTGCAAATGGGTAATCAATTAATATCTCCCCCAAGCCTGAGAAATAAAACAGGTTATTCCCTCCTGCCCCCCACACAGGCAAAATCATGAGAGCCCCCAAAGATGGTTCATAGTTGATGGACTGCTTCCAATTTGTGGGCAGCTGCTCCCAAGACATACTGTGAAAAAGCAGAAAAGATTGTTGTGAATAGTACAAGAAATCAGCCACAGCCAAGTATCCAGATCCTGCAAGGAAATGAATCACAAAGCAGGAGCAAAAACTTAGAAGATTGTGGACTCCTGATGAGGGTCTTAGCAAGTCCCAGGTGCTAATGCTGGAGGGGGTTAATAGTAGGGGAGGAGTAAGTGAGCAGACACTTGAGGTGGGGAAAGGGGAACCAGGTTCAGGCCTGTCAGCATCCACTGCCTGAGACAATTGGGATAAAATGACTGGGACTGTTTGACCACACTGGATCCTGTTCACACACAAACTCCTGTTTAGGAAGATGCCAAGATCTTTACAAGTGAGAGTTGGGGCAGATTCTGAGCCCAGCCCCTGAGGGCCACGGCAAAGGGTACAAGATGGAGGGGCAGGGTGGGAGGACAGAATAGCCACAGAAACAGAAAAACTGAAGCTGAGTTTCTCTGTTACAGCGGCTGGAGCTATTGAAAGCATGGTTTTAGGTATTCACATAATTCACCTGATGAAATGTGAGGCTGCTTCCTGCAACCAACATTGAGTCTTGGTGCATTGGTTGATTAGACATTTCTGTGCTCCTCAGGAGGGGTGCTATCCTGCCTAGGGATGCTTCTGTCCAGATCCTCACTGCCCCCAGTGCTTGTCACAAAGCTGTGTTAGGAGGAGGCCTGCCTACTTGTGCCCTTGGAGCCCATACCACCACTAAGCCCCTGTGGATTTCCTCTTAATTCCTTCTGTATGTTTCCTGTGACCCAGATCCTGGGTCTCCATGGTGGCCCCTTCTGCTTCTGCCTGGGCTCCACATGCCACCTCCCCACCCACACCCACTTTACTGGGAAGACAAGACCAATCCAGCTTGGACAGGGGAATCCCTCTACCACCAGGTGGCCTGGAGCCACAGCACAGACAATATGGGCTATAGTTCTTTGGTGTTGGCCTCATTTGAGAGGATGAGTTGCAATTCAAACAGGGTATCCCCCCTTTCACAATGAAGTCTCCATCCTGGAAGGAGCAGGTGGAGGCTGAAAACAGAGCAGCACCCAGGGCTTGTTAACTAAGCCAGAGCTGGGCAGGGGGTGGCTGCAGAACCCAGGGCTTTCTGCTGGTCCTAGACCAGACAGAGACCAAGATAAGCAGGTGGGAGCCTGTCTCTAAGCTAGAAGGCAGAAGCTTCCAGACATGATTGCATCTGACCTTCTCCTTATGTCTCCTCTCTGGCATAGGGCCCATAGTGAGCTCAGCTCCTGCACACTCCTGGGCTTTAGCATGGGGAAATTTGTAAAGTTTCCAGTCCATAGAATATTTCCAGCCTCTGGAGGCACCCCATCCTCCACACAGAGCCCTATTCATCTTTGAGGACCAGCCGCCCAGGCTCCTCTTCCGGTAGATTGGGAAGAGAAACTGCTCTGAGTGAGGGGGACACTTCTAAGCTTCCATATCAGCTTCCTGAGGGACCCCCTTCCTATTCCTCCCCCTCAACCTCTGCTGGCTTAGAGCACTGAGGTCTCCAGAACCTCCCAGAACATCCCTTATTTGAGCAATGCCATCCCAGGGAAAATCCCCAAGGAACCTGGAGGAGAATGTTCCCCTCACTGAGGATTCCTATATCCTTATGTTTAAAAAGCCAGAGGGAAAAGGAGTGGAGCTTTTAAGAAAAAGTCTCTCAACAAAACACTTCCTGATGCTTGTCTTACACTGAAAACCTATTAAAGTCATAAACTTCTATGAAACACTTCTCAAAAAGAAATTTATCTAAAGGGCACCTGTATTTGGTCTGAAACTCAAATGTTCCAAAAGTCAGGCATTAAATAATTTATTTGGGGCATCTTTCTCTCTCCCTGAGAGAGGTAGCCCAAAGGAGGAAGGGGTGCAGAGGGGCATATGAGTATGCATTTAGGGTCTCAACAGATAACCCCCTACTACCCCACCTGTGGTCCATAGCATACTGCTTTGCCTTGGCCAAGCTGTCTTCTCTCCCTGGAGGTCCATTAATCACTGAAAGACATTTGACCAGCATTCTGAATCCTCTCTGGGTTCCCATTCCAGGTACTTGGCATAAATTCAGCACAGTTATATGAGGAGGTACACCAAGGCCCCTTTGGGGTGTCTCTATGGAGAGTTTTAGCATGGACTGGGAAGAGAGGTACATTGGAGCCAAGATTTCTGAGTGATGAGAAGGAGTTGAACAACTCCTTCCTGGAAAGGGTCAGGAAGAGGCAGGAAGAGCTTTCTGGGCAGAAGGAACAGCTGATGGAAGCCAGTGGCCAGGGAGCAGATGTTAAGTCTGGGGCCACTGGAGGGCAAGGTCTCAGGAGCAGAGGGATGATGGCTATGGAGAGGGGACCAAGTGCTGAGCTCCCAGCATTAGCAAGCAGGACCTTGAGTCTCAGGCTGCTGCACAAAGTCCCCTGACAACCCTTCATTACTGCATCTTAATATGCACAAATTCATCAGCCCTTTCCAAAGAGGCCCATGAGAAGAGGACCCTACCTCTACTGAAGTTCACTCACTCTGCCTTCAAGGGGCAGGGATTTCAGGAGGCATGGTCAGGCCAGGGACTGGGCCTGGAGAGGGACAGAAGATGCTCCAAGGCAACTGGGGTGTCCAGGGTATACCCCAGCAATGCCACCCTTCTCCCTGGGTCTGTGGATCTTTAAACCACCAGGAAGTCAGAAAGAGTGAAAGCTGCTGGATCAGAGAGCCCACTGGGGCCACACAGTGCCCACAGGGTCTGGGGCTGGGAACCTCAGCAGGCTCTGGCTTCTCTGTTCACACTTCAGTGGGGCAGGTTTGTGCCAGGAGTCCATCCCACCCCAGGAGCTCCAGGGAGATGCTGGGGAGCTGTTTCTTAAACTTCACTGCCCAATAAGTATACTAGCCACATGTGACTATTGAATTTTACATTATTATAAATTCAGTAAAATTAAAAATTCAGTTCCTCAGTCACATTAGCTGTATTTCAAGTGTTCAATAGCCATAATTGGCTAGTGACCATCATAATGAATAGCACGGAGTGGAATATTTCCATCAATGGGAACATTCTATCAGACAACACTCTTCCATGGGTAAAGGTCAGACTGGCCAACGTCTCAGCAAGGAGGGAGCCAGACCCATCTGGCCTCTGTGATGGGTCTGCAGCAAGGGTGGGAGCCCTGTGGTATCTAAGCTCAGGTAGTGACCTCAGGGAGGTGCTGGAGATGAAGCAATGAGGGCACCTGTGATTCACCTGAGACCAACTCCCTAGGGTTTCTGAAATAGCTGGGTATGGTGAGCAGGGGCTAATGGGGGTTGGGGCAAGTAAGTACTAGACTCCTGGCCCAGTCTGCAAACACAGGGATCTGGGGCAGCCACCCAGGTTGTGCCTTTATACATTGTACCTGCCCACTGGCAAGCAGTGGTTTCCCTCTGTCCCACACTTCCAGCTCACAGCACAGCACCTCAGCACCCAGGCCTGAGATGGATCTGAAAGTTGCACATTGTGCTTTGAGCTGCAGCCCATGCTATCCTGGGCAAGGAAGCTTCAGAAGCCATTACAGGGCATTAAGTCAATGAACTTTCTATTTGTCGGCATGCCAACAGCACAGCAGGTTTTTCTGTCTCCAAAAGACCACCTAGGCCAGAATATTTGCCAGCAGATCCTGTGGCTGTAACTGTCTCAGACCAGAGCTGCAGCTTCCACGGAGACAAGGGTAAGGTTGCTAAGGAGATGCTCTCATGAGATGGAGAAGACTATGGATCCTGTTCCTGCTGGGGCAGTGTAAGGAACTCTAAGGCCAACCGTGGCCTCCTTCCCATATCCCAGTGTTTCCAGGGAGGCCAGTGATGTCCCTGCAGCTCCATCCTCTTTGCCCAAAATCAGCTCTCCAGGGCACCCAACCCTCATGGACATGCTGCCCTGTGTATCCCTCACCTTCTGGGTCACTTACAGATGTACTGTACATGTGCATTGTGTGATTGGGTGATTGTGAGAAGCACCACGAAGGAAGGGTCTTTGTTTTGTTTTCTGTAGTATCTCCATTGCTGAAAAAAGCACCTGGAATATAGTCAGCACCCAGAAAATGTTTGTTAAATAGATGAATTCTTCATATAGAAGGGTAAATTGAAAATTTGAAATATAGACTTATATATGAGTTTTTAAGCAAAAATAAGTCACAGCTTTATGCTAGTTGATCATTTTAGTTTCCACAACTGAGGAGAGGGAAACAAAAATATTGGCAACATTGGGGGAGTCCCATTGGGTCCACATCTATCTACAGACACCCGTTGAGTCACTACTCCCCTTTGCCTCAGCATCCTTACCACAAAGTGGGCTTCCCTGCAGTCTCCAGCTAAGACCTCTGGCTATCCTGTCACCAGTGTTTGTTTGTTTGTTTGTTTGTTTGTTTGTTTGTTTTGATTCTGAGCCATAGACCAAATTAAGAAGCATCACACATCATACCTGATGGTTTTGCCATTTTATTCTGAAACTGGAGAAGTCCTATTTAGGTTTTTAGATGGTAATAGTGAGCTTAATTTTTCATTCTCCAGCTAATAGTCAGTCCTCCAATTCCAGAAGCAAAATGGAAAAGAAAGGCTTCCTAGTGACAGGATAATTTGTCAGAAAGTTATGAGTAAATATAAGCAGGGCTGTATAGGAAGTATGTATTGAATGATATGACACACTGGCTTCTAATTGCTGCTACCCTTCTGATCAATAATACATGTTTTCAAAAAGCCTTCTGTTTGCATTTATGCAATGGACTGTAACTACTGCAAAGGATCCATTAAGACCTATTTTAAAAAGTGCATTCGTAAAAACTTGTCTAAATCTGCATTACAAGGCAGATAATGAAACCACCTGGGGAGATGTTTTTTCTAAAAAGCATTCAGGCCATATTTGCTGTACTTGCCAATTCAAGTTCCCTAATATCTGCACAGCTTGCTTGTGAGACAGGACTGACCTTCTCCTTGGCCACAATGATGGAAGAGGCAGCTGCCCTAGGCCAGCTATGCCCTTGGGCTGGGCACTCTCAGACACAGTGTGAGCAAAGCCCCTAGGAGCCAGGTGGGGCTCCCAAATGTGTAATGAAATGGTTAGTAAGTGCTGCTGTGGCAAAGAGGACTCTCAGGTTCCAGAGCTCTCTCTCCTTCCACTGAGAAGGCTGAAGGTCAAGTGATGAGGGTGAGGTACAGGTATTGGCTCAGGCAGTTTAGTCTCAGTTTGGCTTCCATCCCCATACAGGTGTGCATTGTTACCTGTGCAGTTGGGGAGCCAACCCAAGGGAAGCAGTCATTTAGGTTTAGGGGCCACCTGTTCTCCATGCTAACTTAGCTAACCTCTGTGACTTGTTGGCCTCAATTCCTATACCTAATGGTCATCAGTAGTAACAGCTCATCCTGGCTGCCTGGAGATTAACCTGTTGTCAAGCACCTGAATGTGTTGGTTTTCACAGAGAGAAGACACAGCCAGGACACAACTCAGGGCTACCTGTAGCCTTCACATCATGCCACTGCCCCAGCCTCCTACCAAGACAGCTTCCTGGATTTCAGAATATCTTGGAAGAAGAATGAGGAAAACACCCATTTTCTGCTAAGCCAGGAACTATGCTGATTCTGTTGATGCTTCAGGTGGGTTTAGACTCACAGCACTGCAAGGCAGTTACCATATGACATTCCCATGTTACAGGTGAAGAATCCAAGACCCAGTGATACAGTTAGCCAGTTCTTGGGCTAGGTGACAGGAATAGGGACAGATTCCTCTAACAGAAGGGGGAGGGGAGGAAAAGAGAAGGACCAGCAGAAAAGAAAAGGGAGAAGGGAGGGGAGAGAAATTCAGAGGAGAAAAATAAGTCTGTTGTGGAGGCCCTTGGAAGGGTGAGTTGGGGCTAAAAGTTGAGGTCAGGCCTTCTGGGTGGAGATGGACCTTATCTGAGCCTCAAAGGGTCTCTGGCAGATAGGCAGGACCCAGTTACTTATGCTCCAGAGCCTTGGGCTCAAGCCTCAGGCACCCAGTTCCTAGTAAGGCCTAAGGAGGGTCCTCTCACTGGCCAGGCTAAAGCCCTGTCTACAGATACTAGCTGTGGGCATGAGGCAGGCAGGCAGGGCCTCCACAGAGTCAGGGGAAGTTTCCCTGGTCCACACCCTGGTAGCCCAAGCCTGGCATGTTGTCAGTGTGTTAGGGATACAGCATATTTGACATGGGGGTGGGTGAACAGTAAGGCTTGCTGGGGGTCCTTAGAACCAACTGGCTCTCCTTGAAGCTGCATCTAGAGGAGAGCAAACAGAAACATCCACAGGGGCAGCAGTGGAGTGGTAAATACTATCATTACTTATGCTTAGAGAGGGAAAACTAAGGTACAAAGCAATTAGCCACAGCACTCACAATCAGCCTCAAAGTCTATGCTTACAGACTCTACATCAAGATACTTGCAGCAAGGACTAGGATCCTATCCCATGTCCACTCTGACCACATCTGACCCTAAGTAGGGGACTGAGGGGCCTACATCGGCAGTTCCTGGAATGCTACCTGGCCTCTAGTACCTGCAGGACTGGGCTGTGCTCGTGGCTTTGTTTCTCCATCCCTATAAAGCCCCAGGGCCCTGTTTCCTGTCCCTGTACTCAGCCTCTACTCCTAAAGGTAGTTCTCCCCAAGTCCTGACAGCCACTTGGGTCCATGGTCACAAGGCATCCTGCCCTACCTCCTACCCCCACCAGCAGCTCTTCCACACCTGGGCAAGCCTGTACCAAATACCAGATGGGATCCCTGTCCACTGGGCTTGATCTCTATCCTTCCTTCTCTGAGCTGTGTTTTAGACCCAGACCCAAGGGAGCTCCACGTGGGCCTCATCTGTTCAGAAGCAAGGAATGCTATAGGAATAATGTGAGCTATCCACCCACAGAACACCTTATCCTGTGTTGGAGGCAGGGCCTCACAAACACTATTTTAGTCACTCCTCCCAGCCACCAAGAGGAGGGAACACTATTTCAGCCCCCATTTTAGAGATGACAAAACTGAGGCACAGAGAGATAAAGTGACTTAAGCAATGGCACATAACTATCAGTGGCAAAATTCAAACACAGGTCTGACTTACTTCTAGCAGATGACTGTATCAGAACCTCTTGTGGTACTATTTTTTTAGATGTGGATTTTTTATAGAGGTGGGAATCTATTGATAAAAGCTGCCCTGGTGATACTCCAAGGTGGGCTATGAGCAAGGGTAGGGAGAATTAACCACACTGTGACCCATCTCTTCCCCCAGCTCCCATATAACTTTTCAATGCCTCTGAGAGCCCATACCCTTCAACAATGTGGCCAGGCCAAGTCCTAAGTCTGGGCAAGATGATGATTGTGATTTATTGAGCACTTATTGCATGCCCAACACTGAGCTCCACCTTCACACTCCCTTTTTTAAATCTTCATTCCTTCTGAGAGGAATGTGTATACAGTTGGAAACTGAGGCACAGAAGGAGATGACTAGAAGCCAGGGCAAGCAACAGGACAGGGAACCTCCTACATACTCTCTCCAGGGTCCCTGGGACAAAATGGAGAGATTTCTTAGGGAATCAGAGTAGCCTCTTTGGATTCCATCCCAGCAGGGCTCTGAGCTCACCCCATGGGACCTCAGGGAGGTGACATTCGTTTCTTCTCTGCTGGGGAAGGAAGTACCTTCCTACTGCTCTGATGTTCTGGATCCTGAGCCAAGCACTGTACCAGGCAGGGCTGAGTCACTCTCTGCCTACAGTCTGAGGCTAGCAAGCCCAGGGTTTCACAACTGCACTCTACTGGGTGCCCCTTCAGTCAGGTCCCTGGCATGTATGAGGGGGAAGGTATGTAACTATATCCATGTATGCGAACATATATGTATGTGTGCATGCCCACATATGTGCATATGCATGTATGTACAGCGGTACACATGTGAGGGCCCCCAGACACAGATGTAAGAAGAGGGCAATGCACTCACCATAGGGTCAGGTATCCACTGAAGACCACAAACAGTGGAGGTAGAGAGAGGGTGGAAGGGAAGAGGGAGCCCAGGCAAGAGTATCACCTCAGACAGGACACACAGAGCTAAGCAGACATCCAGCTTGTCCAGGAACAGCTAAGGCCTGGCCAGGGTACTCCCTGGGAGATGGGGGTGGGGGCTGGTTGGAAGAATAGGCCAAGCCACCCCTCTTCCTTCTGCATTCTCCTGCCACAGGAGGCTGTTTTAACAAAGAAGTCCTCCCTCTGTCCCTCCTTCGCTACTCAGATTCCTTCCCTGCACATAGCCCTGAGTGTGTAGCCATAGAAGCCATTAGCACCAGAGTTAGGGCCTGTCTACACCCAAGGGAGCCCTCTGCAGCCAACTCCAGCCCCATAAATCCCAGGGGCTTAGGCCCTGGGCATAGGTAGCAGGCAACACACAGGTCTGATGGCTTCAGGGTGGCACTACTGAGCTAGCAACTCTGTGTCCTGGCCTCCTGACAGCAGGCCCACTCCACATATCCTGGTTGGCAGAGCCCCCAGCTAGTTTCTGTCTTGGCAGCTCCTCCTCCTGCTTGCAAGGATGACTTCACTTTGACTTCATACCTGCAGAGTGATGTGCAGATCTCTTAATCAGCCCTGAGCTCAGGCAGGCAAGAGGGCCCAGCTCTGTGCACAGCCGGAAGAAAAGGCCCTAAAGTAGTGGCCCCTGCAGGCCTAGCTACCCTGGACCCTCCCACCCCAAGGTTTCCTTTCCTCTGACCCAGGTGGAGGCCAGACCTCAAAAGGCAGCTACAGGGTGGGAAGGAAACAGTGGACTTTTCCCACAGAGACATAGAACCCACCTCACCTTAGGAACTCCCTGGTAAGGGCCCTGAGTTTCCCCCTTTTAGGATTACATTGCCAATATGTGTTTGTGAGCATCATTTCTTTGGACAAAAATTAAATTATTTGGGACCCCAGTTCCACCCTGCTACTCACTTTCCTACCCAGTCCGTCCTTTATCCAAAGAGTTCTGTTGGGGAGGGGGGCAGGGGGAGGAGTCGGGCAGAATCTAGCCTCCAAGCACCCCACTAGGCTACCAGCGCCAAATCTCTGAAAGGTGTGCCCAGGCCGTTTCCTGTTCCCATCGGTTGCCCCAGTCCTAAAGAGGTGGTATCACAAACTGACCCTGGAAGACCCCTACCCTCGTTTCCACCGCAAATGCGGACTTTGTAATCCACATTCCAGGCTCGTCCCCGGGGTTACTCAGAAAGCACAAAAAGCGTCCCGGCTACCCTGCCCTTGCCCTGGCTCTTCTCCTCCCGCATCATGCTCCAAAAGGCCGCGCTCCCAGCGCGCCTCCTACTCTGAGAAATGGCGGAGGATGCGCTCCGCGCCAGGGCCCTGGAAGCGGAGCTCCATCGTAGTCCCTATGTCCACTCCGGTGCAACTCAGCCAGGCCTCCCAGACCCTACGTCCCCGCGTAGTTTCCCAGCTCTGTGTGGGCAGCGGGGAAGGGCGAAGCGCTGGGATCGCAAGCTGGTGTGCTCGCTAAGAAAGAGTGGCTGTGCTTGAGAAGGGGCGTAGATTGGGTTGTGGATAGCAGGCCGGCACCCGGAGCCCTACACCTCGCTTCTACTCCTGCCCAGCCCAGCCCAGTCCAGGTCCGTAACCGGTGTCCAGCGCTAATCTACTACCAGGGCCTCGCCGGATCCGCACCAGCAGTCACCCCACGAATACCCCAGGTCCCACCCTTACCCGCTCCAAGCCATCCCTCCTGGCCCCGCCCCGCCCCGCCCCTGACAGCACCTCTTCCTCAGCCCTGGACCTCCTCGCTTAAGCTTCGCTACCAGAGGCCGGTGCACAGCACCAGAGAGTGCCCAGAGTTATTCCCCAACGCTCGGTGTCTTCAGTGTCCTCTGTGTCCGGGGCGGGATGGGGCGGCCCGGCTGAGCTCCGTACCCCGCTGCTGACAGCCCCTGCCAGAGCCACCAAACCTCTTGCCGCAGCCCCGTTGCGCACCGGAGATGGCTAGGGCGATGGCTGGCACCACGGGGCTGCGGTGGCTGCTGCTGCTGCCGCTGCTCAGCGAAGGTGAGTCCTACCGGCTGCCGGTACCCACAGCGGCCAGGCGGGCGAAGTTGGTGCCGCGTGCGGAGCGGCGGAGTGGACGTGTTCCAAAACGCTGTTCTGTGTGCAGTGGGCATCGGGCAGCGCTTTTGTGGGCTGAAGGGACCCGGCAGGGAACGAGATAGTGCAGTGAGCAGGGAGCCTAGGGAGGGCTCCGAGTTGTGCGAATCTAGGGCTAGCAAGAAGCACGCTAGGCCGGGCTGCGGGGATCGGCGCCTAGAGTCAGAGCTGCAGCCGCACATCGCACGCAGCCTGGTGATTCTTGGAACGAAGCGGATGTATCTTGTTGCGGTACCGGCTCAGGTAGGAGTTCTATTTCTGGAGAAGATTGAACCCTGGTTTCCTTTTGCATTTCATGTGGTCGCATTCCTCCTCCCCGTAGGATCCTCTGTGCCGCGGCGGTGCGGAGGCCACCTGTTCTTTCATAAAAGGTTGCTTTTACCTTGTGAGGTTTTTGCCGTCCAATTCTTTAAAAAACCTAAAAGCCTGTAGTTTCTTGGTAGGCTACCCTTATGTGGCATGCTCAGACTGGCCCAGCACAACGGGGTAGAAAGCCTGCCATGATTGAGCCCCACTAGGCTGCTTTAGAACACGCCGCTGTCCCACAAGTCCACCTGAAGGTGCGGCCTTTGGGTCCATATTGACAGCCCTGGACCAACCTTTACCAAGAGCTTTTGACAATCTGGGAGTGGGCTGTAGGCCTCTGTGCCACCATGTCAGTGCAAGGTGCTAGGAGTATTATATATGGCCTTGCAAAGTCTGGTCACCACCCCCCACCCCCAAGTACTAATAGGAAGAACCCCAAGGCTATAGAATCTGACCCCATTGGCCATACATTTTAGCATTTTAGTTTCCCTCAAACCATCCCTGACTGATCTGCCCCTGTAGTACCTCTGTATGCACCATTTTTTCCTTAGACAGAGAAGGAACACTGGCCACCCTCCCCCACTGCTTACAAAGAGATTTCCCTCTCTGTGGCCTTTGGGAGCAGAAGAGGGGGTGATACCTTGCCTCTAGTCCCAGGTCCTGCATAAACTCTGGGTTCACAGGCCTGCTGGAGGCTTAGTTTCTGTGATTGGATCTCAGTATCAAGGAGCAGATACTGAAGCCATAATGGTCTCCAGGGTGAGACACCCTTTCTTTGCCCTGGGGAAGAGTGGGAGGAGAGAATCTCTTTCCAGTGCTGGTGTGTGTGTGTGGGGGGGGGGGGGGTGTCACAGTGCTGCAGGAGGAAGACTGGTGGTAAACACAAGCAGAGCAGAGGTAAACACAAACAGGGTGTTTTAAAGATCTTTTGTAACTCTTGGGTTGCAACTTTGTAATTGTAGGCTTATAGTCAGGTGTAAGCCACAAGCAGTGTGGGCAGCCAGCCACTGGCCTCTGGCGCTTGGCAGGGACAGGGGGCTTTTCTACTTCCCTGGCCCATGGAGTTGGGTGGTCAAAGACAGGATCTCCAACCAAGGGAAAGTGAGACCCACTCTGCCCACCCTTCCCCTGGGATGACCAAGAAACCACAATTGGTGGCACTGAAAGTGGAGAAGTGGCCCCACAGCACCCTAGAGGAGACAGCTGGGGCCTTTGGAGAGGCCTGTGGGCGTCCTTTGGAGCTACAGACCCTGATTGTCTGTGAGCTGCTCCAGATTGCCACTGCATCAATACCCACTGAGGTTGGGACCAGCTCAGCCTGCCGGTGCCCTCTTGTGGATCTGTGCTCCAGTGGCCTGGTCTGTTGCCTGGCGGGTGGGCTGAGCCTCCAGAGGATGAAGGCCAGCCCCTAGCTGGCCAGAGGCCTCCCCAATACAGAAAACTTCCTTCTATGCTGGGGCACTGACAGGAGGAGTTAAAGAGGCAGTGGTCAAGACCAGAATGCAGGGAAAGGAGCAGCGCTGCCCCAGGGATGGTAGGGGTGGGCTGGAGGACCCAAAGAGGCCCAGAGCAATTGACAACCCCCACCCCCAATACCGGTCCTCCTGCCTCCTCACCACATGTGTACGTTCTTGTTATGTGTAACCATGTACACCTTCAGAAAAGTGTGCCAACCCAGGCATAGACTCCCAGAGCAGGGCAGGACTCCTCTTCTCACCCGCACCCTTGCATCCATGCTCACACTCACACTCAGTCATCGCTAAGATACATTCCTGTCCTTTCTCAAGCACACATGCTCATGATGCCAATGGGCCCCTCACACTCCACCCTCACCCAGGGAACACAGACCCTCTCCCTGTCACTCATACACACAGGGATTCTGCCTATGCATACAGGTCTCATTTTACTCATAACCAATTGCTGGAAGGAAGGACTTGCCCTCTCTTTCTGGGGACCCCCAGGCCTTTGACTCCCAGGCACCAAAGAAGGGAAAACTTTTCATGACTTGGCAGGCCCCCTCCCCAGGCTGCTGTGCCCAGTCATCTGTAGTGGGTCCTGGGCAGGCACCTGGACCAGCAGGTACCAGAGCAGCCAGTTGGCCAGGAAGACTGCTCCACCTAGTCTTCCTCTTTCAGTTTCTCTCCTCTTTTTGGCTAAGGACTAGTAGAAAATGGATCCTGCTTTGTCAGGCTCACCTAGGACTTGTCCTCTTTCCTCCACCCTGCTAAGACCCTCTGGCCTTTTGGAGCTGCCTGTGTCCCACACTGGCTGCTCTAGGCCCCAGCAGGACTCAGCTTACCCAGAAACAGAGGGCTTGAGCCAGCTGGTGGGCTCCTAAGGGTGGGGCCTGAGAGCAGAGCACAAACATGGAAGTTTATTGAGCACACTGCTAAATTGCCTTTATTTTGCAGAATTGCTTTAGGGATGGCTAAGTAAATCACTGTTTCTTTGGTGGTGTGAAGAAAGTGGGATGCATTTACCTAATGGGAAGCTAATGGCTTTTTAGCCAGGGAAAGAGAGAACTAATTAAAAATTATGGTATCTGTTAGAACAGAGCCTGAAGTGCCAAGGTAAAGGAGGACCCTGAAGCTGCCCCCTCCCCTGAGGCTTTCCCCCTCTCTGCAACCTGAGAGAAAAGAACTCTTCCATCTTCTGGTCTTAACTGGAAAAGGATGATGCCAGCAGTAGCCACACCCCACAGGGGGCTCAAAGCTGGTCTATGCTGAGTACTGCTTGTCCACCAGCTCACTGTGCCCTCCTGAAACCCAGAAGGAGGTGCCTTGTTTCCTCATTTCACAGGTTAGGAAACTGAGGCTCCCATAGCCTGTGAACTTGAGCCCAAAGAGAGGACTTAGTGACTCCCCATCCCTGGTCCTTTGGCTTTCAGCAAGCCTGTTCTTTGGGCCAGCAATGGTGGGGACAATGGGTGGGGCTGAGAAAGTGTTCTGGGAGAGGAAGGTTGTCCTGAGCCTACTCACCCACCCATGACTCACCTGCTCAGGCCTTCAAGGGATCTGGGAACAGCCTGGCCCAGGTATAGAAGTAAAGTGTAGCTCTGTGCTGAGTTGCCTGAAACAGGAACCCCTCTGGGTCCCAGATGGTTTCTCAGGTGGAACCACTTCTTTAGCTGATGTCTGGGGGTCCTGTAGGCCTGGGGACTGCCACCAGTCATGGCCCTGTCATAGATGGCCCCAGGGGAGAAGGCACTTGTGCTCTGGTGTGCCAGGAAGAGGTCTCCATGCTAGTGGCATAGGACTGGGGTGTGTCCCCTGCACCTATCTTCTGCGTAGGGACCCAGCACCTGACAGAAGCAACTGTGCTGAAGAGAGAGGGTTCAGAGGATGGGGAGGGGCTAAATGAGAGGGGCTGGGCTTTGGGATGGGGAGCATGGGTGTAGTCAGGGCCCTCCCCCCCAGGGCTCCAGTGCAAGCTGGGAGAAGACAGCACCTAACCTGGCACCCAGAAAAAACAGAAGAGTTGGAGAAGTGTCCCATTAAAGTAGTACTTCCTTTCATCCTGTGGAAGTAGCTACATTTCCACTGTGGGGCCTTTTTCTCCTCCTTCTGAGTTTTGAGGAGGACACTTCCTAGTGTGGGGGTCTTGTGCAGGCTCCTGACCTTGGCTGCCACTCATTTCAGGCCCCTCCTCATGTTATCATCATCTTTCTCCTCCTCCTCATTTTTGCAGTTTGTCTGAGTGACTCAATAGTAACAATCACAGTAATAGTGATCAATTCACACACACTCCCCAAGGTACCACCTGCTGTCCAGAGCACTTTAAAGGCCTGGGGATGCACAGTAGGGCACATGAGAAGGGCCCTTTCACCTCAGAGCTGTTACCTGCAGGGAGAGACATAGGCACTAAAGGAAGCTGTCACTGATCTCAAGTGTGCATGTGTGTATATGTGTATATGATTTCAGATGGAAGAGAGGTAGGTTGAGCAGGAGGTGGTGAGGTCAGTAAAACTCAGAGAGGTCAGGCCCAGGGTGTCCCTCTAGGGGCCTAGGGAGGGTGCTCCTGGGGGACTTGAAGGGGTGAGAAAGTTCAGGCCTCTGGGATCTCACATGGCTTTCCCTCCCCCACCCAAGTGTCAGAGAACAGCAGCTCAGGGCCAGTGTTAGGGGTTTAAGGGAGGCTGTGACTCCCAAGTCAGGGCTCTGCCTTGCCTAGAGGACCTTAGAAGACAGGCCTTCTTCTGGCTGAGGCTCCAGGATATTTGGGAGCCCCTGAGGACTGGGCCCTCCTCTTGTCCTCCCTCCCCACCTGGTTCGCCCATGACCCACTTTCCCTGAGCTCTGGAGCCAGACAAGGCCTTGGCTTCCAGAAACTAAGGCCTCACAGCCATGTGTTTGTTGAATCCTCTGGTACCCCTGTCTGTCCTCAAGGCTAGAGGCTATGAAGCCAGTGGACCTCTGAGCTGCCCATCCTGAGAACCTTGGGCAAGGCAGAGGTGGGACAAGAGGTGGCAGCAAGGTATCACTGTTTCCTTAGCTCCTACCCTACTGGAACTGATGCCCCTAAAAAAGGGTGGCTGTGGAGTAAGATTATACCGATGGGATCTTGAGGGAAGCAGTCCGGGCAACACCTGGACTCTCAAGGAGAACAGGTGGCCAGCCTCGAGTAAACACCTCTGTTTGCTTTTTGCCTTGTGGGTGGCTCCACAAAGTATAGCAGACAGGGTACTACCACAGAAAGGTCACCTGTACACCTACATATACCAGTGTGTGCTCACCTAGAGGGCTGGCCAATGCAGGCTCTCGATAACATCAGCAATGTCCATTGGGGCTCTTCAGACCTGCTCAGGGGAAGCACCTGTGCCTCTCTAGGCTCAAGTCCTAGGGGCCCCAGTTTCCCCTCCCAGATCCAGGTGCTGGAAGCCACACCTCATCACAATCTTGGGCCTTCACTCCTCTGTGACATGGGTGCACATGTCTGGGTTCTGTGCAGCCCAGAGTTCCAGAGAAGTGCCTAAGGAACAGTGTGGCCCTGGAAGAGGAGGCAGTGAGGTGAAGTTTCAAGCCCTGCCCAGAGCTCCAGCCCTGACCTGGGCTCTGATTGGAGAAAGGTATCTGCTGCTAAAACTATCAAAAAGCCCCTGGCAAGGCAATGGCCATGAAAAGTGATTCTAAGCCACCCTGTACCTACATGTACCTATGTGATTGCCAAAATATTCTAATGATTCTCACTCTTCCAGAAAGGGAAAAAGAAAAATATATAATTTCCTAAAATTTAACTAATAGCTCAAAAATGCTAGGAAGGATATGTGTTCTTTGTGCCAGGATCAAATGGTGGGGGTGAATGTGAGGGCTGAGCTGAGGGTACATAGTGATGATGGGCCGCTGAGCAGAGGGAGAGAGTTTATTGAGTTTCTTTCTCAAACTTTTCTACCCAGTGAAACAGGCAAAGACAGTGCAAGGTGAAAGACACTTGAGCCAGCTGGTCCTGAGCACTGACTCTCTCTTTGCCTGCTCTCTATCCTGCCCTTCCAGCACTGGCTGTGGGGTCTATTGCTTCCCCTTCTCTCCTTTCTGGAGAGGAGAAAGGATGGAGTCAGGAGTAGGGATCTGCCAGCCACCACTTAGCCACAGAGTGGGTGCAGTGCCTGTGTGTAGAAAAGCATTAATAGGCACTTAGCACCACCACTAGGAGGGGTTGAGCCTTTTCAGGTGGTCAGCCTGCAAGTGATCCTTGCTGGACCACAGACATGACTCCATAGAACCTTGAAAAATCTTGACCAAGGATCAGCTAGGATTTTTTTTTTTTTTGCTTCCCTACCCTCCCACCTAGCTGTATCTACTAGGGCTGGTGATACTGCACGTGGTAAGTGAAACCCCTACAAGTTTCACTGACTCAACAGTCTGTGTGTCTCCTGCTCATGACACCTTCATCAGCCAATCCACACCCACACCTGGGGGTACATGGGGAGGGGCCCAGAGCTCTAAGCAGCCAGGCCTGGAGGGGCCCATGGCAAGCTGCCTATGTTCTATACCCTCCTGGGGGTCTCTTCTCTGGACATATGCCCCTACACACCAGATCTTCCAGATCAACCTCTCCCAGTCAACACAGCAAGCACATGTGCTGGGCCTAGCAACTAGGGGAGGAAAGGGAGAGGAACAAGGTGGCAAATAATTACCATTTACTTCTGTTTTTTTTTTTTTTTTGAGGTCAAGTTCACATAACATAAAATTCAACATTTTAAAGTAAACAGTTCAGTATTGTTTGATAGTGTTTTATAGGCATCACCTCCAGTTGTTCCAAAACTTTTTTATCACCCCAAAAGGAAACCCTATATTTATGGAGGGGCTCTGCCCACAGAGCACCTCCCCGCTGCCCGCTGCCACAGATGACAATAAGTCTACAAAGACATGATCTGCTTGGGGAGGAAATGTAGCCAATCTTTCAGAGGAGAAGGGCCTTGAGCCTGTTCCTCAATGGGCTTTTATTGGGTTTAATTTGCATAGGAACACAGGGTGTATATATGTAAAGCTCATCAATCATTGTCAGGCAGTAATGATCAAACAATAGATAACATTAAAAGAACTATGAGAGCTTATTCTGAGTCAGGGTCAGATAGCCAAAGGGCCATAAAACTTTGGGAAACAAATTCATTTTATGCTTGGACATTTATCATTTAAATTGAGGGCATTCTTAGCAAAACAGTTTTCACAGAATTTAATGCATTCTTTCTTAGGCCTGATCGCCCCAGGGAACTGACCTTTGCAGCACAGGGCCACACCCACCTCTGTCATTGTTTCAGGCTTAAAATCAGGTGGGGGATGCAGGCAGCCAAGAGATTAGGAGACTTTTTACAGATAGAATGAGGACTCCGGCTATGACAGAGCTGAGAGGTGAGGGTCCATCACCCCTTTTCTATAGTCCCCTAAGTCCTTCCCTGATGGCCCTGTGTAACTGTGCCTGTGTTAGGTTGCCCCCCCCCCCCACACCCGGGCCCCCGCCGGAGGAATCTTACCTGTCATTGGCTAACCAGTCATCTGCCTGGGGCCAAGCAGGGTGAAGTAAAGGGGACAGAGGTTGCACCCCTGCTGGGAAGATAAGCTTTGTCTCTATAGTGGTGTATGGTCCCAAGGTCTTTTTACTCAGCCTTAGCCATGGGGGTTACAGCTTCTGAAATCAGGCAGAGTGGTTCCTAACACATATCCATAAACAGTGCTGCCTATTTTCCCCAGCCCCAGCCTCTGGTAACTGCTACTCTGTATTCTGTCTCTGTGGGTATGTCCACTCTGGATATTTCACATCCATATTGTAACATGTATCAGTACTGCACTATTTTTGAAGGGTGGGTAATTTTCCATTTCATGTATAATTATATTTATTTCTCCAGGACATTTGGGTTGCATCTGCCTTTTGGCCATTGTGAGTAATGTTGCTGTGAACATTCATCTGTTTGAATCCCTGTTTTCATTTCCGTTAGGTATATTTCTAAGAATGAAATTGCTGATTCATATGGTAATCCTATTACTTTTTTGAGGAACTGCAAACTCTTTTCCACAATAGTCAAATGATTTTACATTTCCACTAATAGTGTGTGAGCATTCCTATTTCACATCTTCACCAACGCTTTCTATTTGCTGTTGTTTTTTCTTAATGATAACCATCCTACTGGGTACTAAATGGCATCTCATTGTGGTTTTGATTTGCATTTTTCTAATGCATAGTCATGTTTAGCATCTTTTCATGTGCCTCTTGATCATTTATATCTTCTTTGGAGAAATATCTATTCAGGTCCTTTGCCAATATTTTAATTGAATGATTTCTTTTTATTTGGGGGTTTACTTTGCTGTATCAAATCCGCAAGTGTTTCTGAGAAGCAGTTCTATCCAGTGGCATTTGTGCCAGTGTCTGAGCCCCAGGCCTCTCTTGGGGAGGACATGAGTTCATCTGCTATCTTGTATGGGAGTTGAGTCACCATGACAACACTGGGACCCTGAGGATATTTTCAGAAGACTTGAACTCTAAAGCCACATTGAGTGCAAACTTCCCAGAAGCAATGGTGTGTGAGAGATGTTATTGCCTAGAGACTGCCCTGTGAAGGACATGGGAAGGGAGGGATGCTGGGAACCAGTGACCCACCAGCTTACCTGACAAGGCAGAGCTCTGCAGCTGGGGAATCCAGGGTTTCCCTGACTTGCTAACCCTCAGTCCAAATTCTAAAATCAACCAGGCAGGTGGGGTGGATTACTGTATTGCCACTGTGTGACTTCATGCTGCCCATCTGTTAAAGCAATTTTGGGGAACAGTGGTGCTGACTGAAGCAGTGCTGCCACCTTACACAACCACCATAGCCCAGCACAGAGGCAGGAAGACCTTGACTGTGAGGAGTAGCAGGAAGCCTTTATAGGTCAGGACAGATCTGATTCCAGGTCAGGAGAGGGAGAAAGGAGGAGAACTGGCTTCTGTCAGCAGGTGCTCTGTGCCTGGGTCCTCCCAGAAGTGCTTCCAGGGAGGAGTTCACAGCTGAGAACAGACCCAGAAAGGCCAAGTGCCAATCAGGTCACACAGCTGGGGGTGAAGGACCACAGGCCAGCTCTTCTCTTCTTTCTGCTCCCTCCTGTCATGCTGAAATCTCTCCTTCAGATTTAGGCTCATGTCTTCCTGCTTTATCATTATGGCCGAGGACATGTGTGGTTCCAATCTTATTCCAGCCCCATGTCCCTTGCCCCACAGTGGCCACCTAGGACAAAGCCCACCCTAAGGTCCATCATGTCTCTTGGCCCCTGGTCAGGAAGTTGATTCCATGACTGCTCCTGCACAGACGTCACATAGACTCATAGGGGAATCAGAATTTGATCTGAAAAGAGCCTCAGCAGTAGATACTACCCTCTCATTTTATAGATGGAGAAATTGAGGCCCAGAAGGAGGTGTGAACTGTTACCTGCAGGGGAGGTATCAGTTGAGCACTTGGTTGCCATGACCCCTTCTCCACACAGCCACCCCAGCCCTGGAGTTGGATTCCTTTTTTTACTCTTAAAGTTGAGGTATTCAAGGTCTGGTGCCCCCAGGGGACTTGATGACAGCAACAAAATGCAAGTGGCATGGGCCCCACCACTGGGCTGCTGGGTGTGCATTGGGGCCATCAATACTCACTGGCTTGTCTGGCTCTAGGTCCACATTCTACCAGCACCAACCTCTCTCAGAGTCTTCTCCAGCTCTCTTACCTCCACCATCCCAGCCATCCCAGCAAAGCAGACCCTAAAGCCTTCTTTGGGGTCCTCTGTGTTCATGCTCACAGCAAGGGTGGAGAAAGGTGAGGACAGCACTGTGACATCTCAAGCCTGCCCTGCCCACAGAAGGAGGGAGTGTGTGCTGGGGACAGGAGGGCAGGTTGGCTTGGCAGAAGTCCCTTAGTCCCCAAGAAGATGGGCTCTCTTTGAGGGGGATGACTCACAAGTATGACGAGGAGGCATGCACAGACTGCAGTGGTCCTAATGAGGCCCAGCTCTGACAAACAGGGTGCTGAGGGCTCATAGAGATATCTTTGTCCCAGTCACCATGTGTAGGTGGCCTTGTGTGGGTGCTGCTCTTCCAGGGGCTGGCCTGACTATCCCTCCCCACCAGAAGTTATAGTCATGAGTTACCATCGACATGCAGAAGCAGACTTTGCTGAATCCACCTTCTCAATTATTTGGTGGCACTAGGACCTGATAGGGCCATAGGGAAGGACCCCTCAAGACTTACTTCTGTGCCCAACAGGGGTGGGTCTGTCACATCTCTAGCATCCTTGGACCCTTGGCAGGTGGCTCCATGCACACAACAACCATTACTGTGCTTTTCCCTATCAGGCAGGAACAGCCTGAGCAAACCCCTGCCCCATTTTCCTTTCCTAGGCCTTCACCCTATTTCACAAAAATGTTAAAGAGCAAATTTATGTGAAGAAACATTTAGAGGCATTTGCCTTTTAGAATAAGGTGAAGGAGACTGGATGTTTACTTATGGTAATATTTTCCACCTGATCTGCAAGCAGGTATGTGGGTGGCCTGGGTCCCCAGGTCACAGTGTACATGTGTGCATAGCTGACCCTGAGCAGGAGCCCTGTGGCTTTGCACACTGCTCTGTGGTAGCCTTGGGCTTAAGGCCCACCTCACTGTCTGTGTGCCCTTGTGCAATGTACTTAGCTTCTCTCTTTACTTTGATTTCCCCCTCTATCAGACAAGGATCATAATTGCTCCTACCACTGGCAGTTGTGTTGATTAAGTAGGACAGTGCGTGTGAAGCACTTTGAATGGGGCCTCTCACAAAGAATGCTCTGTAGAAGTCTTGCTAGTTAATGTTGAACATAAGTGAGAAGGGTGCGTGGGACAAGGGGACAAAAAAATGGGCAGGCTAGGGCTGGTATACCCAATGTTTGTTGGGGCTGCAGGACATGAGAGTCCTGGAGCCAAAGGGGCCTGGTGACCTGCACAAGGTCATGAGCAGACCCCTTGAGTGGCCATTCTTTTTCCAGAAAGGCCTTACCCTGAGTAAGAAATTAATTGTAACTTAATTGACAGTTGCCTTTGCATAGAAGCTGGAAGGCACGGCCATTGAGGCTGGTGATTAACTTGGCAGCTGGGAAATTACATTTGGGCAGGAGTGTCCATCATCTTAGATCGCTGCAGCTGGTTTGGGCAGTGGTGGGGAGAGTGTAGGTAGTAGCCACAAGTATATACTGGGTGTAGTCTGGGGCCCTGGACCCTGGACCCTGGATGCAAAAGGCCAGGACCTGTAGGCAGAGGATACGTCTGGGCTGCTAGGTCCCATGCTGACTGCAGAGCTCAGTCTCCCAAACCTCAGCCAAGCCCAGCCCCTTCCCCACCTTGGGCAGAGGGCTCCATGAATGACATGGGGGATTTCTGGAGAACAAGGCCTTGTTTTCAGTTCCACCATGAGTGTGAGAGGTAAACTCTGGACTTGTTTTACAGCGTGGAGTGGGGAGAGTGAAGTCCCTAACTTATATGGATAGCTCAAGCAAGGTGTATGAAGAAGGACTTTTCACAAGCATAGAGGAGTCCCTGTGTGTGTGTGCAGGTACTGTAGGCTTTCTAAAGCAAGGGCTGGCCCTGGGTCTCTCCTCCTCCCCAGATGCTCTTCCAGATGGCCAGCCACCTTGCCCAGCCAGGGCCCAGGAGAACAGGTGTCAGGGGACACACCTTGGGTCCCCTGCCTTCTCCCACCATGGACCACCCCATGGGGGTTCAAGATACCAGGACGATGGTGGGAAGGGCCTTGAGAGCTGTGCTATGTGTAAAGCCCTAGACCAGACAGGTGGGTATAAGACCTGGGCTTTGTGCTAGTTGTAGACTGTGGAGAGCACCATTGCTCATTCTGGAGAGTCCAGGTACTCAGTGTGTACCAGGATGGATTTTGCTCTTTCCCATGTGCTCGGCCCATCAAGTTTGCTATTGCTGTGTGTCCAGCCCAAGAAGGACACTCAGCCTTGTGGTCACAGTGGCACAGTTTCTTGCAGCCATTCAAGGCCAGGTAGGTTTACACAGGATTTGGGCATATGGAAGAAAATTTGTGGAGCCATCAGGATGTCTGACATGCATTTATTCTGGGATGGGGTGATCCACACATGCCTCAAGTCATATGTCACACCATGGGAAGTCCCAACTCCCTTAAGTGCACACAAAGCCTGCTGGGTGCCAAGATATTATATAATGAGTGTGATTTTGCACATGTGGGCCCATTCTCAAAATTATGGGAATACTACTTATCTTAGTTGCCCAGATATCTGTGTAAGAGAGCTGGACTGACTCCATTTTCTCTAAAATCCACCACTTCAGGGTTCCTCACCATACAATCTACATGAGGGTATCTTCCACTGGGGTCCCTTGGCAAGGAGGGCAGAGCCCTTCACCCAAATGCTGCAATAGCAGTAAACACTGAAACAGCATGCAACCAGAACACAAGTGCTGCCACTAAAGATGGCAAGGACCCACTGCAACTCAATGGTTAGGGATGCCCACCATTCCTGCAAGGGATCACCTGTCAAACATTCAATAGCATGGGTCTCAGAAGCTAATGCCGGTAGAGCTTAGTTAACATTATGGTAGACATCTGGAATGTATACATAGTACTCAGCCCCTAGAGCACATACCCACCCTGTGATGTAGTTAGCATATCTAAGGCTATACGATTTTGTAAGGCTACTTTTCTTAATTGACACACTTCCTCATTTAAGAAGCTTAAAGAATCATGTGTTGCATTCAATGCATGTGCAGTTTGCAAAGCCAAAGCAGTTATCTCAGTCTCTGACTATTGAAGCAGCTTGAGGAGAAAAAATAGCTAATGGGTAATCCACCAGGTAGTATGCTTTACCCTTTACCTGGTGTTGTGCCTTAAATGCTTCCCACTTGGCTGGCTGGATTGCAAGAGTTTCTGAACTCAAGCATGCAAATAAGGCCATCCCCAGATATAATGGCTAGTCTAATTTCCAGGCAGCTAATGCCACACATGTGAGCTACACACCCAGAAGGCCCCAGTGGGAACTGCAGCCCCCATACCATTCTGTGCCTCCGAGTAATGATTCAGAGTATGAGTCCGACACAAACCTATTGGTATCCAGCCCAGTTAGGCTTGTTCCTTGAGGTTCTCAATACAAAGAGGAGCTGGTCCAGCCAGCTCCACAGCCTCAGCCATGAGACACCCCGAGCATCCCACATGGAGTAGCTGCCTAACGGCCAGGGCGGGTCATACTGCTGCTTTGCCCCAGCATAGATGTCAGTCCAGGTCAAATTCCATAAGGGATGTGTGCTGTTCCACTGATTCTGTAACGAAGTCCAATTTGAGACAGAAGTTAGATAAATGCACCGTGGGAAGCTGGCAGATGTGTTCAGGGGGATTTCAGTGCAGACCCAGCCTGCTAATTGGTCAGCTACTGAGGCATAGGTATGTACCCAGTCCATGAAGGTGTTATTTTGCACCCTAGGGGCAGAAAAACAAAGCAGTTATTAGAACTAACAATGGCAAATCACAATACTCAGGCAATATACAAGCAAGTTTCTGGTCAGCTGATAAGACACTGGCAGTCAGAGAAGTCTTTCCTAGGCATGAATATCATACCTTGTGCACCTCAACTGGGGATTCAGCATCTATTTGCAACAACAGTGGAGAACTCTTAATGGGCCATAAGGATATCACCAAGCTGCCACACAGAAACATTTCATGGTCTGCTGGCCCTGGGTATGTTACCTTTAAAATTGGGGGCCATATCCCAATCACCCAGGGCATTATTTGCAAGTTTCTCTCCCACCCCCTTGGGCAACAAGAACCACCTAATGCATTTGGGGAGGGGGAGCTTTTATTTCCCAAGGCCATGTCTAAGTAGTGGCTGTTTGCCCTCACTCTAAGCCCTCACGTGCAGGCAATAGAATATTGACTTATTTTCCCATGCCTGGTTTTAGCAAAGCATCCTTATTCTATACTTTAGCTGAGTTGGAGCAGCAGTACAGTGGAGCAGTGCTTCCTGGAAGATGGGCCCCGCCTCCGACTCCTCTCATTTAGAGTCCAAAGAACAGTTCATAAGTGTTTCATCTAGCCCCCCAGCATAGGGGTAACAGCTGTGGCTCGCAGGCCCTGATTTAAGAGACAATTATACTATTCAATTATCTCAGCAGCTTGGGTATGAGAGGCCACATGGAACTTCCAGTCAATCTGCAGGTCTCAGGCCCATTGTTGTACTAAGGCTCCAGTAAAATGCATCCCCTCATCACTTTCAATGATCAAGTGTTGCCCATAAGCAGTGCTCCAACACAGTGATTACCACTTTCTGATCTGGGTGGCATATGGGGTATGCTACTAAAAGTCCAGTAGCCATGTCAACACATGTGATTGCATACTTATACTGCTCTGAACTAGGTAGAGGCCTGATTACATCTACCTGCTACCGTGTCAGCAGTACCGGTCCCTGTACCACCTGTCCAGTAGTTCCCACAGGCCTCTGGGGATGCTCTCACAAGCAGATAACACAGGTCTCTCAAGCTTCCTGTACCCTGCTAAGGTGACAGGTAACCCCCCAGTTTTTATAGTAGACCACATGGTCTTCTGTCCAGCATGTAAGAGGCAATGGTGTAGCCACTGAGTGACTTCTGTTCCTGACAGCCCAACAGGCACCTTTTCCAGCCATTGCACCTAGGCTAGCGTGTCAGCCGCATCATTTTCAGGGGAAGCAAGAGATGCTTGCCCAGTCACATGACATACAGTGATTTGCTTCTGGTGGCCTAATTCCCATAGGCCTTGCCATAGACCTACCCCAGTAATGGCCTATGGATAACTATCCATTTATTTGCATGCCATGTAAAGATCCACAGTGTTAGCCCCCAAAACACTGCCCAACTATCTGTGCAAATAGTCAGGGGCAGTGCTTCATTGGCATCCATGAGCTGCATGGCTCACAGTTCAGCCAACTGGCTACTCTGACCTGCTCCAGTATCAAACTAGATCATGTCTGTTTCTGGTTGAATTACCACAGCAGTCCACACAGCAGGCTGGCCCCTATTGGACCCATCAGAATACCATGCATCTGAGGGAATAGGTGCCCACCCTTCATGGAAGGGGCTAGCTACCATTTCTTCTTTAGGAGCAGAAGTAGTAGATTTTTCATCTACATAGGTAACAGGGCCCAACACTTCCTGCAGCTCGGTCCATAGGGGGCTAGTCCACAGAGTACACCTTTGTTACAGATAATCCCCCCACTTAGCCACTATGGATGTCTGAGCCATCCCACTGCAAGGCTTGGCCATATATTCTTGCATCTAGCTGGCATTGGGGTAAGTGGTCCTTACTGTCATGGGGGCAGTTCCTGTTACAGCCTCTGTGGCCAACTGGGCAGCATACACTGCAGCCGGTTGCTTTTCAATCAAGGAGTATTGTACCTTTGCTCCCTTCCATAGTTGGGACCAGAAACCCAAGGGTTGATATGGCCATTCCAATCATTGCCACAGACCCCATCCACAGCCTTCTTGTGTCACATGCACATCTGGCTCATGGGGTCTAGCAGGTTGCAGAGCATGCAAGGCCTGAGTGTGTTTAATGATGTGCTTTGCTCTTTGGAATGCTTGTTCCAAGATTGGGGTCCAGTCCCAGCTCGCTTCCTTTTTTACTAAAGCATACAAGGGGTGATTAACTTGAGCAAGGTGGAGCATGAAAACTCTCTAGTACCCTAGCAGGCCCAAAAATGTCTGGAGCTGTTTCACAGTGGTAGGGGTAGATACACCTGAATTTTATCCATCACTGCATCAGGGATGACTTTTATCTTACCCGACCAGACAATCCCCAAAAATTTGACAGATAATCCAGACCCCTGCAGCTTGGCTTTGTTGATTGTCCAGCCACATGACTTCAGGTATGACAGCATTTATGGCACTGCTTTCTCTAACTCTGTAAGAGAATCACTGGTTAGCAGAATGTCATAAATGTAATGGAACAGACACCCTCCTGCAGGCCATGGCCACTTAGCCAGGTCCTATGCCACAAGTCCATGACAGATAGTTGGGCTGTGCAAGTACCCTCAAGGGAGCACTGTAAAAGTCCATTGTTGGCCCCCCCAGGTGAAGGCAAACTGATCTTGACTCTCCAGAGCAATATCAATAGAGAAAAAAGCATTTGCTAGATCAGCTACAATGTGGTAAGTTCCCAGCTCATTAGTTAATGAGGTGACCCTTTCTGGGGCCAACATGTCTACCACAGAAGGGACCACTGCATGTATTGGAGGAATGACCTTATTGAGCTCCCAGTAATCTACCGTCATTCTCCATGTGCCATTTGCTTCCTCACTGGCCCCATGGGGGGGTTAAAGGGACTGCGAGTGGCCCTATTTATCCCCATCTTTCCTAACTCTCTAGTAGTAGCTGTGATCTCCTTATGGCCTCTGGGCAGTCAGTATTGCTCTATTGCCATCACCCATCTTGGGGACAGTAACCAAATGGGGGAATACTCAGCATGTCCCCAAAGAATGGCTTTTACCTCTAGCACCCTTAGGCAAAACTCTCCTGCAGTGGTTTGTAGCCACAATCCTTGGAGCACATCAATACCCAGGATATACTCAGGAGTAGGGAATACATAAACAGTATATGCACAGGGAGGCAGTGACCCAATACCCAGAAAGAGCAGCACAGTCTTCACCTTTACACTTAGTCCCCCATAACCATCAATAGAGGCCTCAGGCCCCAGGAACTAGCCAGGGTTTCCATATAGGAGAGTACACTCAGCATCTGTGTGCACTAGAGCCAGGACCTGGGGATATTTGTAGGGGATGAATGGATAGCCAATTCTACATACGGACTCCGGTCCCTATCCATACCCTGTAGACAGGTTCCTCAGCCTTCTACATATTCAAATGTCCAAAAGATATCTCTTCCCTCTTCTCAGGAGGATGATACAGCCAGGTGGTCTTCCAGCCAGACTGGACAGGCCTCTCAGGTTGTATCCCTGGGCTTCCTCTTCATCACCTTCTTCTTTTGGGGCCACAGGAAATGATCAGCTCACAGCTGTTTCCAAAGTTCTAATAAGAAGCATTTGGTGTCCTATCACTCTTAGTTCAATCTACTCCAGCCCCTAAAAGGTCTGACCACATCTGTGTCCTAGTCACCCACACAGGGGCACTGTTTGAGAGGGAAAGCTCAGGATACCACCCACACTCCTTTCTGCTGCTGGTGTGTCTCTGCCTCCCCCAGAATTACCACCATCGTGGTGATATCATTAATGTGATGGACGATATACAGGGCCAGGATTTCTCTGAGGGATCCAAAAGAGGCAGAAGGGGTGTTTGCAACATTAGATCTCACATCCCTGCTGTAAAGCATTCATCATCAGGGCCCTGAGTATTGGAATTGAACACAGCCTGGAGCATGCCCAGCTCCCTTAGGATTTGCACTAAGTCCACAAAGGACTGCCACTTGCTCACAGTGTCTGGCATGTCTCCTGCATCCACCCAGACTGTACGAATCACTGCTATGACTCACTCCAACCGAGAATGTGATCCCTGCCCCTTCCATGCTGCCGGCTATTCTGCAGTCATTGGCACAGAGAGGGGTGAGTACTGATAAAAGCTAACTTTTTCACCTTCTTATCAGTGCACATGATGCTATCCACTTCTAAATCCCAAAGGCATAAGAGCCATGTTGCTAAGGGCTCCCTGGGTCACTGGCAAAACTGATTTGCGAGATTGACCTATTCAGCCTGTGTATAGGGGTGATAGGTTGTGTGCTCAACCATCTGGGCAGGACTGGCAGAGTTTTCCCCAGATGCCATGGGCTGCTGCAACTTTATCTTCTGTAGCATTACTGGGCAGGCCTGCAGGGAACTTGGTTCCTCCTCCCCCTCTTCTGACTTGTCTACTATGAGTAGGGAGGGAGATTGCCCTTACTCCACCATTTGGAGGTCTTTCTTCAGGATGTAGATCCTCCCCTCCAAGGCTTCCTCTCTTCCCTAGAGGTCACATAACTTTGCTGCATCATGAAGTGCAGTCTCCATCTCAGCTGCAAAGATGAAAGAAACACCCAGCCCATGGCACTGTGGCTGCCCAGGCACTTGGCTTCTCCAGGGTCTCCCCTGCCACCCACAGGGCCTTCTCCACCATGTCGGGTGCGCCGCTAACATCAGGCCAATTCTGGAGGGGAGCCCACACTGCCAGGAGACTCACCACCGAATACTACATACCAATGACTGACCACCCTTCTAGAGTTCAAGGGAGCCAATGGCTCCTCCATGTTCATATTGTACTGTGATGAATCCTGCTGATGGTGCCAATTGTCTTGCAGCTGTTCAAGGCCGGGCAGATTCACATGGGATTTGGGCAGACAGAAGAAAATTCATGGGGCTGTTGGGATGTCTGACATGCCTTTATTCTGGAGTAGGGTGATCCACACATGCCACAAGCCATGCGTCATGTCGCGGGAAGTCCCAACTCCCTTATATACTAAATGCACACAAAGCCAGCAGGGTGCCAAGATGTTATATAACAAAATGTGATTCTGTGCATGTGGGCCCATTCTCAAAGTTATGGAAATACTGCTTATTTTAGTTACCCAGACATCCTGGTGAGAGAGCCTGACTGACTCCGTTTTCCCTACACACAGGCTGCCCACTGAGGGCTGCTGGCAACATTTTGCAAAGAAGAAATTTAAGACTTGGACTCAGACTGCACTAGTAGTGATAAGTGTGTTCACTGGCATGAGAGAAATAGCTGGTCCTGGCACTTATTGACCACCCATTGTATGCACTGAGCAGTCTATCTGTTGGGCATATACTCGCAGAGGCCAGAGACTTTTAAATTATTTTATCAGTGGTTTTGCAAACAGAGGCTTAAATTCAGAGCAACAGGATTGGGACAAGTTATCAGATTTCTCTAAAGGAGGCATTGGCTGGTAAGTAAGTACAGCTGAGCTAAGCCAGAGAGCTAGGTACAGGGACAGCTGGCTCTCAGACTGAAGTACCTGGGGGACCATCAAGTTATTAGAGCCTGCCCCAAGGCTTCTCTTCACACTTGCTCTGTGCCAGGCATCAGGCAAGATTCTGGGGATACAACAGTAAGCAAGAAAGGCCTAGTACTGACTCTGTAGGTCTTTACAGCCTAGTTTTTCTCCCACAACTTATGTGGGTCTAACCTGGTAAAGCTGCTTTCATTTGGAAGCCTCAGGATGGCTGGCAAAGTGATGATGGTGGTGGTGGTGGTGATGAAGTAGTGATGGGGTGAAGGTGATAATGGTGTGTTGTTGGTTGTGGGGAGGTTGGTGATGGTATGATGATGGGAATTTGAGTATTGGGGAATAGTGTTGATGATGATGGAGGTAGTATAGCCTCACACTGAGAAGCACTTAGCATTTTTTTAGCACCACCTACTCAGGGCCTCAACAGAGATGGCCTATGGGGCCCTGCTCTGTGCTCATAGGCAGGGATGCTGAGGAAGCAGCCCTTCTATCCATTGTTTGCCCCTGAGCAGAGGCCTGCCTTGCTGCTCCCATCCCCTCCATGGAGCCTGGCTCGGTCCATCTTTCTGATCTCAGCTTCTTCACCCAAAATTGGAATAATGAAAATAGTCCCTGGAAGGTTGTGATGGGGCAACAAGGTAGAACAGGCATCATGCTGAGGCCAACACCTGGTACTGGGAAGCATCAACTACTGCTTCTATTAGCATGAGGTAAGTGCCCTGAGAGTTAAGGAAGCAAAGGCCGGCATTGTCAGGGGAATGGGGAAAAGGGCTGAGCTGGACATGGGCTCATCCAGGAGAGAGGGTGGGGAGGACTGGGCATGTGTGAGCTATAAGCAAAGCTGGGCAGAGTGAGCTCAAAGGCCCAGAGCCAGGGTCTGAAAGCAGGAGTGGAAGGCAATGGCTGCAGGCATTAGGCCGGGCACAGGAGGCCCAACAAAGTGGTTGAAAAGACACCTGGGAAAAGGTGTGTGTGATGGCTGCCTAGGGCAAGTGGGAGGCTGGGAGGCCACTGAACCCCCCCAGGTTCAGGGAAGGAAGGAAGAAGATAGAGAGTTCAGTGAGAAGTCAGGAAGGGTGCAGTGAGTGGTTACATGGGGCTCCTGGGAATGGCACCTTGGCACACATTGGGAGGAAGCATGGCCAACAGGCAGAGGGAAGTACTCTACATCAAACTGGACTGGCCTGGGTCTGGATTCTGTCTTCTCTGTGGGGACCAAGTGACTCTAGAACCATGGCCACATCATGACCACTGTGAGTTCAGGCCCTGTTACCTCCATGGGGCCCCTTTCCCATAAAAAAAGTAAAATTATGTTTTATGACTGTGTTGGCTTGAAGACAAATATAATCCATGCCACTTTATTATTATATAGTCTTACTACATTTCTTTTTTCTTCTGATTTTAAAATAACACTAAAACTTTTGTGTGGGATGCAGGCACCATGCCCACTGTGCTTGCTTGGCAGTTGGCATGGGGGAACACACAGCAGTGGCTGCAGCGTAGTGCCTGTCTGGAATGGAGGACCCCTGGGACCCTAGCACTGGGGGTTATCCCATTTGGCCAGGCCTGTGTGTACCCTCACCCATGAGATAGTGAGTTTCTCAGCCATTCAGTCCTCTCCTGTAGCTGGGTGCTGTGGTCTTGTGAGTGATGGTAGCAGTGGCAGGAAGCACAGAAGAAACCAGCAGTGTTGAGTAATTACCCCACATGTGGCAGGCAGGCAAGGGAGCATTGGTGGGATTCCAGATGGGATGCAAGAACTTACTGTTCTGATTGGCCCTGGTTCTGTTTAAAGATAGAGCAGTGGGAACATCTTTAAAACTGAGATCCCCATATATGATACCAAAAGCACAGGCAACAAAAGAAAAACTAGATAAATTGTACTACATCAAAATTTAAAACTTCTATTCATCAAAGGTCATAATCAACAGAGGGAAAAGGCAACCTAGGGAATGGGAGAAAATATTTGCAATCATATATCTGATAAGGGTTAATATTCAGAATATATAAAGAACTACAACTCAACAACAAAAACTCAATTGAAAAATGAGCAAACAGGGAGAGTCACCTCCGGCCAAAATGGAGGCATAGGTACACACACTGTGTTTCCTTGCACAACCAAAATAAGGACAATAACAATTTGGAAGCAAAAAACAACCAGTACCAACAGAAAATTGAACTGTATGGAAGTCCAACAACCAAGGAGTTAAAAAAGAAACATTCATCCAGACTGGTAGGAGGGGCGGAGTCAGGTGGCTGGGAAGAGAGTGGTCGCAGCAAAGAGGTGGCTGGTGGACCCCAGGTGAGCAAGGCAGCAACTGGCAGAAGCAGCGAGGCAGTGGATTGTTCAGAGACTCAGCTCACAGGGTGGCTGGTGGACCGGGCAGGCCCACATTTATGCACAGATAAACCAGGCGAAACTGGGGAGTGAGACAGACTGTGAAACCCAGGGTCCCAGCTCAGGGAAATAAAGCCTCGAAACACCAATTAAAAACACCTGTGGGAGTTGAGGTGCTGGGAGAAACTCCCAGCCTCACAGGAGAGTTCATTAGAGAGACCCACAGGGTCCTAGAATGTACACAAACTCACCCACTTGGGAATTAGCACCAGGAGGGCTCAATTTGCTTGTAGGAAGTGGGGAGAGTGACTGAAATCTGACAGAGAACAGAGCAAGCACCATTGTTCTCTCTTGGACCCCTCCTCCACATACAGCATCACAAAACAGGGAGTGGGTTGCCCCACCCTGGTGAACACCTAAGGCCCTGCCCCTTACTATGTAACAGGCGTGCTGAGACAAAAAAAAAAAAAAATGGCCAATTTGAAAGAACAGGTCAAAGCTCCAGAACAAATACAACTAAGCGACAAAGAGATAGCCAACCTATCAGATGCACAGTTTAAAACAGTGGTAATCAGGATGCTCACAGAATTGGTTGAATTTGGTTGCAAATTAGATGAAAAAATGAAGGCTACAATAAGTGAAATAAAAGAAAATGTACAGGGAACCAATAGTGATGGGAAGGAAATTGGAACTCAAATCAATGGAGTGGACCAGAAGGAAGAAAGAACATCCAGGGGGGTGGAAATGGAAGGGAGCTGGGGAGGGCTGGGGCGGAGGGACGGGATGGGAGTAGAAAACAGAAGACTGTATAAGAACAACAATTAAAATAAAATTTAATTAAAAAAAAAAAAAAGAAAGAACATCCAGTCAGAACAGAATGAAGGAACAAGAATTCAAGAAAATGAGGAGAGGCTTAAGAACCTCCAGGACATCTTTAAACATTCCAAGATCTGAATTATAGGGATACCAAAAGGAGAAGAGGAAGACCAACAAGTGGAAAGGTTATTTGAACTAATAATAAAGGAGAACTTCCCCAATCTGGCAAAGGAAATAGACTTCCAGGAAGTCCAGAAAGCTCAGAGTCCCAAAGAAGTTGGACCCAAGCAGGAACACACCAAGGCACATAATAATTACATTACCCAAGGTGAAAGATAAGAAGAGAATCTTAAAAGCAACAGGAGAAAAGGAGACAGTTACCTATAAAGGAGTTCCCATAAGACTGTCAGCTGATTTCTCAAAAGAAACCTTGCAGGTAAGAAGGGGCTGGAAAGAAGTATTCCAAGTCATGAAAGTCAAGGACCTACATCCAAGATTGCTCTATCCAGCAAAGCTTTCACTTGAAAGGAAGGGCAGATAAAGTGCTTCCTAGATAAGGCCAAGTTAAAGGAGTTCATCATTACCAAGCCCTTATTATATGAAATGTTAAAAGTACTTACCAAAGAAAAAGATGATAAAAAACATGTACAGTAAAATGACAGCAAACTCACAATTATTAACAACCACACCTAAAACAAAAAGAAACACAAACTAAGCAAACAGCTAGAACAGGAAGAGAACCACAGAAATGGAGATCACATGGAGGTTTAGCAACAGGGGATTGGGTGGAGGAAAGAGGGGGAAACAGCACAGAATAAGTAGCATAGATGGTAGGTAGAAAATAGTGGGGTAAGAATAGTATGGGAAATGTAGAAGCTAAAGAACTTATAAGTATGACACATGGACATGAACTAAAGTGGGGGAATGTGTGTGGGTGGGGGCAGGGTGGAGGGGAGTGAAGGGGGAAAATGGGACAACTGTAATAGCATAATCAATAAAATATATTTTTTAGAAATGTGCAAATAACTTGAATGGATATTTCTCCAAAGAAGGTGTACAAATAGCCAATAAACACATGTAAAGATGCTCAACATCACTAATAATTAGGGAAATGCCACAAATCAAAACCACAATGAGATATTTCCTCATACATCAGGATGACTACTGTTAAAAACACAGAAGATCACAAGCATTAGCAAGTATGTGGAGGAATTGGAACACTGCACTGTTACCTACTGGGCATGTAAAACTTGTGGACACTATGAAAAACAATATGAAGGCTCCTCAAAAATTAAAGATAGAATTGCCATATGATCCAGCAATTCCATTGCTGGGTATATATTCAAAACAATTAAAATCTAGGCCTCAGAGAAATATTTGTACTCCAATATTCATAGCCGTGTTATTTACAATAGCCAAAAGATAGAAGCAACCCAAGTGTACATTGATGGATGAGTGGATAAACAAAGTGTTGGTATTTACATGCAATGAAATATTATTCAAACTTATAAAGGAAGGAAATTATGATACATGCTATAACATGGATGAAACTTGAGGACATTATGGTAAGTGAAATTAAGCCAGTGAGAAAAAGAAAAATATTGGATGATTCCACTTATATGAGGCACCTAGAGTCATCAGGTTCAGAGACAGAAAATCAAATGATGGTTACCAGGAGCTGGAGGGAGTGAGTAATGGGGAATTATTGTTTAATAGGTACATAGCTTCAGCTTTATAAGATAGAAAGAGTTCTGGGGATGAATGGTACTGATGGTTGCAGGTCAATATGCATATATTTAATGCCCCTGAACTGTACATATAATCATAAAGACAGTAAATTTGATGTTATATTTTATCACAATATAAAAAGCTGCAATTCCTTTTAAACACCAATCCCCCCAATATGTTATTTGCCATAGATCCTTCCTTGATCTGTGCTTTTTTCTTAAAAGGAAAATTATATTACAATCCCTTGAAAAAGCAGTCTCCCACTGGGACAATGCCTAGTGATTGCAAGGTGTATGAAGCACACTCCAGGTAACCCTGCTGTGCATAAACGTGTGTGTGCATGTGAGCACACATGTACTGGCACTGTTCCTCAGTCACCAGTAAGTCATTTACTGAGTTGGGGTCAGTGATTTTATTCTTAGCCTAATGGCTATTTGCTGGCCTCACCAGGGCGGTAGGATACTAGAGGGCACTGCACATCCAAATGAGATTTGTGAGCAGAAGGGGCATCCATCCACAGGACTCTGTGTGCCTCATCCTGCTACTGACCAGCCACCCAACAGACCAAGCCAGAGTGTCTTAGCAGCATCTGATCTCACCCACATCCCTGGTACCACCCCAAATTCTGACCATTTCTTAACAGTGTGCAGCCATTTCCCACCCTGTTCACGAAACCACTTATTCACAAGTGTGTTCTTCATTGATTCATTCATTGGTTCACTCATACATGAGTTTGCCACTGTGGCCAGAAGGTGGGGCACCTAAGAGAGTAGAAAGGAATGAGTTGGGTTGGGGCAGATGGAACCTCTCCCTGATGAGAAGCTGTGAACAGTTCTGCTAGCAGTGAACAGTTAATGCTGCACTGCAGAGAATGGCTGACATGATTCAACTGAGCCTGCTGCTCTTTGGCAAGTGTCAAGTGGACTGTGGCATTAAGAATGGGCTCAGGGATACTGGTTGAGCATTGTCATATTGTCCAGGTGAGGGGGATGAGGGGGAATGGTGGTTTGCCCAAGGTGTGGCACAAGGCAGTCCATGAGCTGGTCTAAGGGGTGGAAAAATGAAGGGCTCAGGGTAGTCTGAGGTTTTGGGGCTAAACAGGGCAAGGAAGAGGGGACTTGAGTGGGGTGAGGAGAGGGAGGAAACAGACTAGGACATGGCAGTGGAACAGGTTGATGGAGATATGCATCTGGCACTTGGGATCGAGTTGTCAGTCAGGGCTGGTGAACTGGTGAACACTGCAATGTCAGCAAAGGCAATAATTAGAGCTGTAGTGTAACCAAACAAGCAGTGGGGTCCTACACTCACCACCAACAGGCAAAAAATCTGGAGTCAGAGTTCATTGGAAATGGAAAGTAATCTTTTATTCAAAGGCTATACAGTTTGAAATAATGGCAGGTTTCTGCCTCAAAGCCCATTTCCTCCGAAACACCCAAAGAAAATCTCTCTGCCACCCTCTGCTGCCTCAGTTGAAGGCTTCACCAGGACTCTCTTCACCCACCCAAAAGTACCATCCTTGAAGAAATTCAGGTGGTTTAGCTGGTTTCCAGTAGCTGTCTGGCTTCAGGTATCTTTCGGAGTCTTTGTGTCCAGGTGTCCTATTCATAGCATACTGCCCTCTTGCTCTGGTGCCTGCCCTCTGGTGCATCTGTGCCTGGCTGGGCAGGACCCATGCAGTGCATCTCCAGTTTCCAGTGCTGCCATGTCTTCCCATGTGGGAGTGGGGCATGGGACTTTTCACCTAGCCACACAACTTCCAGGGACCACCAGCCTGGGCTTCCTTCCCTTCTGCCCCACCAGCCCAGTACCTGCTGTGCTCCTGGCCAGGCAGGCCTGCACAGTGCTCAGGCAGAGGCTCCAGGAACATTCCAAGACCACCAGTTTCTAGAGCCTGGAACTCAAGCCCCAGGAACTCAAGCCCCTGGCAGTCAGGAAAGAGAGGAGAGCAGAGAGAGCAGTGGTTCTATGCTCTCCACTTATATAGTCTGGTCTCAAAATCCTCTGTATGGCAGAAGCACATAGGAAAGTATTTCCCTCCATCATGCTGTGCTTTTGGGTTGCCAAGGCACCTGCTCATGTGTAATCCCCGGAGCTCCCCAACCTTCCCCCATCTCCAGAGTTGGGGGGGGCAGAGTGCAGCCTCTTGTGCTACTCCTGGGGTCCCTGCTGCCTTCTGCCCAGAAATCCAGCCAGAATGCCCCCTCCCATTACAGTAGGACTGGCTGCCATTTTCTAGAGGAGAATTTGGAGAAAGAACAGGAGCTCCCATCACCTACAGGAAGAGCACCACATGGGAGGTGAGCAAGCTGGTTAATTGTGGTAAAATGGGAGAATGCCAGACAGGAAGTCCTAAAAGCACCTGAAGAGAAGTGAGAACACCAACAAGTGACAATTACAATGAGCATGGAGTTCTCAGCAGCCACAGAAACAAAAAGACATTGGAATCACACCTTTATAGGACTAAGAAAATTACTGTCCTACAGAATGCTCTGCCTAGCTACAGTACCTTCTAAGAATAAGATGAAAATATTAATTTTTTAAATTTTTTCAATTACAGTTGTCATACAATATTATAGGAGTTTCAGGTAGACACTCCCCTCACCCCCATTCTCTTGCTCACTTAGAATGACACTAAGCCCTGCCAAGTCCTAGCTGTTGGCTCACCTTAGACATTCATATAATTTAAGAAGTGACCACCTCTATAACTCTAGAGTAGGTAAAAGTATTTTTTTTAAGGTAAGAGACAGGCAAGACCCAGGTCCATGTTTGCCATGAGTGGTTGGAGTGTATGGTGGGGATGTGAGGGCAACAGTTTGCTTTGTACTCAGGCTGGCCATGGGTTCATGCTATTTGTTGTAGTGTTTACTTCCAGGGTGAATATCATGCAAAATGTATTCCTTCTATGTATCAAATAGTCAACTAGAATAAAAAGAAAACATGAATGGGATATGGGATGAGGGGCCCTGGGTAAAGGGGCCAAATCCTAAGAGGTTGACGGTGCCAAGTACTGGTGTCTGGGCCCTGACTAAAGACTGGAGGTACCCCCCCCACACACACACACATACAGGGACAGCTGGCCTGCAGGGGGAAGGGCCACCTGGGGAGAAGCCCATGATATCTGCATTCCCAGTGAAGGTATCGAACTCAAGGTGTTCACCACTTAGCATGTTGAGATGTGGTTGTTAGGTTGTTTTACTTACTTGCATCCAGTAAAACAGACTGGATGCACATCTAAGCCCTGCCTCCCTGAAGGGAGGCTTAGCCATTTCTTATATACACTGTTTAGTTAATTACATGTTGAATTCTTTGAAGTTGGCTACACTTATCAGGTTGGGTTCCTGTCAGGCTCATCCTGTTTACCACTGTATCTGAAAAATACTGTGTTACATTTTAATATTTAGCAAGAGTAGCATTTAATAAGAACCTACTAGACCTTAAGACTCTTGTCCTATCTAACAAAAATGATGGCATTAGGAAATAGTCTGTTAAAGAGACTCTCCTGGGCCTTAATAAAACTGTCACCTGTACCATCTGGCATTCAGCAAGGGTGGGAGTGGGCTGCCTGGTGAGTGGATCTAGAGGAAGGGCCTGCTCTACACATTATGCATGTGCTGTTGCTAACCACACACACTTCTTGGATCATACTATTTCACAATTTATTTTTCTAATGAGTCCCCTGATCTGGCTTTTGTGTTACTATTTTTAGTTGTCTGGGACTCCATGGATTTCCATGGCAGGATGAGCAATGCTCAGAACAGCCTGGAGGGCAGGCTCAGAGGTGGGATGAGAGACCAAGGGCATCTGGCTAGGTGGCGCCTGCATGATCAGATGGTAGTGCATCCACCACAGAAGGAGGTAAGGAGGTTGAAGGAACCTCAGGTGGCTGTATGTGACCCCTAATGGCCCAGGCTGACGAGGACTATGGAGAGCTGATGAAGGTGAGCCCATAGTCAGGGCCTGGCAGGGCTCAGTGTGTCTGCACTAAGTGAGCAAGAGAATGGAGGTGGAGGAAGTATGCAACAATGTGAATGTGTGTGTTATGTGAGAAAGACTATGCAACCGTGTGTGTGTGTGTGTGTGTGTGTGTGTGAGAAAGAGCAAGAGTGAGAGAGAGAGAGAGTTGCAGGGGCGGGGGGCGGGGAGAGAGAGTTGTGTATCAGTTTGGGTCCAGTCAGGAAACAGAACCTACACTGCAATTGAAATTGGAGTTTACATAAGAATTATTAAACAGTGATGAGAGAACACAGTGAGGCATCTGAGAGTGTTACTGAAACCAGATAGTGGGGGTCTTACTGCATGCATGTGCAGTCCTCAGTGCTTCCCAAACCCTTCTCCACTTTTGGAGGGAGGGTGTCCTCCTGTTACAATTTCCCCCTTTAACACTCTTCACACTTGTAATCTTACAAGGGCAAATAGACAAAGTCCCATTCTGTAACTACTTCCTGCTGGCCAAGGGGTATAGTCCTACCTATTCCCTGGTAGGGAAAAAGGGAGTCTAACAAAAGGGAGTCTGGAGTGTAGGGAAGCCTTCATGCAAGGGAAAAGGATCTTGCAAAGCCCAGGGCAGTTGATTGTTCCTGCAGTGTCATGTTTGATGTCTGAAGAATGGCATTACTGGACAGGTTAGTAACCTTGTTGTATTCTGGAGGTGAAAAATTTGGCAACAGGGTTAGAAGGCATAATCAGAAACCACAACTAAATGACAAAAGTGGGGACTAGTTCCACAACATCCCAACTAAGAAAGGGTGGCTTCCTTGGAGGAAGGTGTGCAAGGGGTGTCACACCTGTCCAAAGACTGATTGCCAATACTTTTAACTTAAACCAGGCAGAAGGGAACATTCTGAGATTCTTCCCTTTAACACTTCTGGGCCCTTTCTGTCTAAACCATTAAGGTAGAAAGGAAACAAATTTTAAGCAAAGCCAATAGACTGCCCCATACTTCACCAACTTAAACATTTAGTCCACCCAAACTGTTGAGTCTCAGGGTGCAGATGGGCTTCCTCAGTGAGGTCTATATAATCAGCCAGCATAATAAGATCACCCAGTAATAGTGTAACAATCACCCAGTAATGAGATCATAGGCATGCACCCCATGAAAACAGAAGGAAGAACACAGGTTAATTCACACAACAACCATGAACCAGTCTCTTACAACTGCAAGACGTCCAGTTGTAAGGCCTTTGCTGGAATAATATCAAACAGTGACAATTTGATGAATCTTTTCATGTCTGTAAATTGGACATCTCTGGTGATGTCATCAGCTGTTGAGGTAAATAAGTTTAATTCTTTTTTTTCTCTTTATACCCCACCCTCCACCCATTTAATCTTAAGTGAAAATGAACATCGAAGACAGTCAGCTGCACTAGAGTCCAATATTCACAACTAAGCATTGTGATTTTCTTTAAAAAGCGATTCTTTTCCCTAAGATCACCCATATTGTCAACAAAAGACTGCCAGTTTTCATTGTTTCCTCATTTTTTGAACAAAGACAACAAGAGCAGCAATTGACCACACATAGACTGTTCAAATCTGCCTTGCTGGAACTTACATAGGGAACCTTTAAATTGACCCTTAGTGCACCCTTCTCAGCACAGAAGTCAAGCCCCATACCTTCTGTACAGCTTTGCCTGCAGTACCTATATTCCTCAAGTCCTTGATGTTCTCACTGTGTGGAAAATAAGGTTCCTCCTTGCCATGTTTTCAGGAGAGCAACCTTTGTTTCTTCCCTGGAAAGACTATAATGAACCATGTGACCAAATAAGGTACCAGACCATTTCTTCAGTGAGCTTTTATTAGCTTCAAAAGTCAGTCTCAGTTCCTCAAGGCTTTCTGGTAACAGCCAGAGCCCAGGCATGTTCCTTTCAGGCATGACATTCCAGTCAAAGTCTTGGTTATTAAAACCATCATCGGAGACTGGTCTTATTGGTTTTATGCAAAGAAACTGTATGCCATCACTCACACATGAATGCCAAATTCTGAAGGAATCAGGTAGGAACAAAAGTATAAAGCAAAGAGGAAAATCCTTGTCCTTACAACAGCCACCAAAATTGCAGTTCCATGTCTTATCTTTCATTACTTTACTTAACAACTTAATATGAAGTTTTAACCTTTAGAAAATTCAATTTCTTTTCAAAATAGAAACAAAACAATTCAAAGCAAAGCAAAGACAGAGCTTCAGAAAAAAGGGCAACTGTGACTAGCCTTAGAATCTTGTCTCACATCAACTGGTCACACCAACTGGTTACACAGATGACCTCTCTGCTGTCCAAATGGCATAAAGCCCCAATGGCAGAGACATTCTCTCACCTACTAGTGCATCTACTGATCTCCTGGCAGAGACATGACCTCTCACCCCAGCTGGACTGTATCTGGCACCAATGTCACAAAGCCCCAATTTAAGAGGCATTCTTTCACCCCACATGGACTCTAACAAGCACTCAACAACCTTTCTAGGCCCCAATGGCAGAGGCATGACCTCTCACCTCAGCAAAACTCTCACCAGCACCAATGGCACAAAGCCCCCAGTGGTAGAGACAGAGGATTCCCATTATACACAAAAGAGCAAAGATCAAATTAAATCCCCACAAGATCAAAAACCAAGCAAAGAACAAAGCAAGCAAAGAGTAATCACACCCAAGAGCTGAGGTTTCCTTTCTTTCAGGTTTAAAACTTTCACACTCTTCTACACCATCCACAAACTTTTTCAGCTTTCTATACAACTTACAACTTTCTACACACCTTCTGCAACTTTAATAGCCCTTTTTACTCACACAGGAATGACCAAAACTCACTTTCAATCCTTGTGCTTGTTAACAATGGAAAGGACCATACCCTAACTCTGCATCTAGCAGCAAAAAGTCCCCAAATCTCCAAACATGTAAGTAAAGTAAAAGGAACATTGTCACTTTTTATTAGGGCCTGTTGTCTTCTTCCAAAAAACAAATTTCAAATCTCCTTCTAGAGTGCAGGTCCAGCTGTCCTTTTCAGCATCAACCATAGTAGTAGGTTTCCAGTCCTCCTCATGTGGTGCCCATTTTATGTGTGTGTGGTGGATCCAAGGCTTGCTTCCTGTGAGCTTTAGTGAAGAGTGCATTGTCAGTAGGACATCATAGGGACCAGTCCTTTGCTCAATGAGCTGCTGTTCAGAGCCTTGAATTTTTCAGGTCTTTAGTAAGACTCGGTCCCTTGGCTGGAACGGGTTTAAGGGCTCACATGGGTAGGCGAACCTGCAATTGCAAACATGTACAGAATTGTTAGTGATTGCCCTAAGTGTTTCACATATTGCTTAATTTTTGACTTGTGCTCCAAATCTGTGGGGGTGTACTCCCAAAACCTAGATTTGAAAGAGACTCCCATAAACTACTTCAAAAGGGCTTAACTTAAGGCCACTTCTGGGTGCTACCCTAATCCAGAGCAAAACAATAGGAAGTGCTTGGGCCCACTTCAAATGTGTTTCCTGGCATATTTTCATGGGGGTCTTCTTTATTGTGTGTTCATATTCTTGGTATTTCCTATAGATCAAGGGTGTTAAACTCATTTTCGCCGAGAACTATATCAGCCTCATGGTTACCTTCAAAGGGCCAAATGTAATTTTAAGACTGTATAAATATAACTACTCCTTAACAGTTAAGCAAGAGCTCAGCACTGCCACCAGGAAGAAACATGGTGCCGGGCCATATAAAACAAGGTAGAGGGCTGGATTTGGCTCACAGGCCTTGTGTTTGCCACCTCTGCTATAGATTGAGGTCTCCAAGATGCATATCATTTCCATTGTATTTGCAGTGCCTGTCCAACCTTCTGGGAGATCTCCAAAGTGAACAGTGGTCTATTGCCACTCTAAATGCTGTGAGGAAGCCCAAACCTAGGAATTATTTCTTTAAGTTTCACTATTTTAGTTGCCTTATCAGTACTAGAGGGATATGCCTCTACTCAATCAGATAAAGTATCCACAAAAATCTATTAAAAATTGAAATTCCCTCTGGTTTTAGGCATTTGTGTGAAGTCTAATTGCCAGTCCTCAAATGAGCATAATCCTTCATATTGTACTCCCTTTTCTGCTGGGGTGTGTTCTTATTTAGGATTGTTTTTGGCATATATCTGAAAGGCTTGGGTGATCTTGTGAATGGTCCTTTGCAAATTAAGGCCCTTCAACTGTGGCCTAATGAGGTCCATCAAACTATCCCTTCCATAATGGGTTCCTTCATGTAGGTGTTTGAAGGTGGGATACACTAGAGAGTGGAGGAGTAAGAGCATACCATGGGTGTTGAACTTCCATATGGAATTGGGGTCAGTGTTACTGAATCTCCATTCATGGGCCCATTCGTTGTCTTGCTCTGTATATTGGGGCTTAAATCCTGACAAGTCCAAGCAGGGAATCACAACCGCTTGGTGTAGCAGCCCTCCAGCTGCTTGTTTTGCAGCTTTATCAGCAGTTTGGTTTCCATGAGTCATTTATGAACAGTCCCTTTGGTGTCCTGGGCAGTGCATTATGTCAATCTGGTCCAGTAGATTTCACTGCCTGTAAAATCTCCTCTGCATCTCTTCTTTTTCTCCAAGATTATGAGTGCTCTCTCCTTCCATATTGCTCCATGGTCATGAACAATTATGAAGGTATATTTGGAGTCTGTAGATATTAACCTTCTTTCCCTGGGATGGTACTAAGGCTATTGTGAGGGCAATTAACTCAGTCTTTTGTGCTGAGGATCTCAGCACAAGGGCTTAGGCTTCCATTACCTTGTCTATGGTGATTACCATGTACCCAGCTTATTGTTGGCTGTTATCCATGAAGCTGCTCTCATCTGTATATAGCTCCCAGTCTGGTGCTGCCAGTAGGCCTGGCCTTCTAGACTGAACTTGATCAATGATTTTCAAGCAGTCATGCTGGTTGGCTGAATCTCCCTCTGTGTTTGGGAGCAGAATGACCAGGTTCAAGGTTGTGCTGGTCTAAAAGGTAACATTTAGGTTGCCCAACAAAATTGCCTGGTATTTACCCATGCACCTTGTGTCAGCCAATGTCCTCCTTTCATTTCCTATAGAGTTAGGACCTGGTGTGTAACCAATACCATAGTAGGCTGCCACAAAGTGAACTTCTCAGCTTCCTGTAAGATGTCACAGATAGCTGCCACTGCTTGGAAGCATGTGGCTATTCCTTTGTCATGTGATCCAACTTCTTTGAGAGATAGGCTATGGGTCTCTAATGCCCTGCTTTTCATGAATGTACAATTTGAAAGATTTCTGTAAATTTTGCAATCCTATTGCAGGAGCTGAAACTAGCTTTTCCTTCAAGGTATCGAGTGCTACTTCACAATCTCTTGTCCATTTGAAAGATTCAGAGTCTAGGCCTTTTAAGGAATTATACAGTGATTTTGCTGTAAATCCAAAATTTGGAATCCAAATTCAACAGAATCCAATAATCCCTAAAAACCCATGAAGTTGACTTCTGTTTTCTGGAATTTTTATTTTAGGGTTGGCTGGCTTTCTATTTGCCATCGAGCACCTAGTATGCTCTTTCAGTTGAAATCCCAGGTAGGCCACATTCTGTTTGCAAACCTGGCCTTGTGAGGCAATGTCTTTTATCCCCTTTTTGCCAAATGATTTAGAACTGTGATGGTGTTGAGCAAACAGTCCTCAAAGGTATTGCTAGCTATCAATATGCCATCTCTGTATTGCAGAAAACTGCTGATTTCAATAGAATGCCCCTTAAGTCTTTTACTAATACCTCCCCAAATATAGTCACAGAGTCCTGTGGCAGCACAGTTCCATAGTACTGGAGCATGGCTTTAGTTTCTAGGCCCTGCCATTGAAAGGTAAATGGTAGTGGAGCCTGTCCACCTATTGGAATGCAGAGAAAGGCATCCTTCAATCTAGGACTGAAAACCATTTGCTATTTCCAGGCACCATGATCAACAGAGTATAGGGGTTGGGCACCATAGGATGAATGTCCTGAACAATATCATTTATGGCCATAAGATCCTGTACAAATCGATATTCATCAGAGTGAGGCTTTTTGACTGACAAAATGGGAGGGTTATAGGGAGACTGGCATTACCAAAATAGTCCTTATTTTAAGAATTTTTGTAGTCTTGGTTGAATCACTTCTAAAGCCTCCTTTTTAAGGAGATATTATTTCTTCCTTGGGGTCTGCACCCCTTCTTTTAAGTTAACTTTAATGGGTTGGATATTAACCACTTTAACTGCAGTTCCATCAGCACAAACAGTTTGATTGACTTGTTCATAGACCTCAGGTGGGAAGAGTTCACCTGCAGGAACTTCTGGGCAAGTTAGGAGTGCCTTGATCTGGAGAGTCTGTTCCAGTGGTACCTCCAAATATAACTGTTGCTTTTCAGGAGAAAAAGACTTGTGCATGCAATTTGCTAAGTGAATATCAGCCTAGCAATGAAATATGTAGTCTGGCATTTAGAGAAAACAATGCATAAACTTTTGATTACCAAACTGGCAATCTAGAGGTTGAAGAAATACCTGTTTTGTAATTGTCCAGTCACTTCACTAACCATTACTACATCTAAACTTTTTTGGTTAACTTTGTTTTTAGCACTGATTATGTAGCTCCTATATCTACAAGGAAATCAACTAGCTTGTTCCCCAGAATTAACTGTACCCAGGGCTCCCAAGGGGAAATAATGATAAGTCAGGAGATGTCCAAAGGAGTTTCTGGGCCTCCTCATTTATCATCAGCCTCCCTTCTCTTTTTAAACATTTGTTGGTGAGTGTTTTCATCTTTCATCTCTATTTTCCTTTTTGAGTTCCAGGCACTGCCGTCTCCAATGGCCCTCCTTTTTGCAATAGGCATAATGATTGATGCCCAATGGGACTCTCCTTTTCCTTTTAGGGTCCTGCCTCTTCTTCTGGTCTCACCATCCCCATTTTTAAAAACACTGTGGCCTGTTTTATCTTTCTTGCTTTCTGGATGTTATAAACTTTAAATGCTACATCCACCAATTGGAAAGGATTTATTTCCAATGCCCCCATTTAAATGCTGAACTTTCTTTCTAATATCCGGGACACTTTGCCCAATAAAAGTCATGTTCACCTCTTTGTTAGCCTTATTTATAACCAGCCATCTCCCATCTTCCTTTAACAGGATGTTAAGGAGAGCCTGTACATCTGCCCAGTTTGCTATGAGTGGCAAAAATGGAGGTGATAAGACCTACCATTTTCTGAGGATTCTCCCTAGAGGAGATGTTGAAATTCTTCCAATTCAGTAAGTCTGAAGTGGAAAATGGAGTATGGGCCTAATAGTAGCTAGCAGGCTGAACTTTCTGGTTTAATACATCCACAGGATATTGCCTCCAAGGGAACTGTCTTGCTCCAGATTGAGATGCTTCCTGGCCAGACTTGGTGCCTTGATGGGTCTTCAAGGGGAGACCCATCCTTCGTCATACAGGGGTGGAACCTTTGGCTTTCTGGGCCCTATTTCAGGCATAACTAGCAGTGGGGGTGGTGATGAAGGAGATCCTCCTGCTACTAACTCTGTGTCCCCTGGGTTCAGAGCATTAATGAGGCTTATTTCCTTATTCTTGTTTTCCTCCTGTGTCTTACTTTCAGGAAGAGGTTTTAAGGCCCCCTCCATTCTCTGAACCATAA
>PVKU01009012.1:0-66678 GCA_004027475.1 Anoura caudifer | reverse complement strand
TGGGGGGGTGGAAATGGAAGGGAGCTGGGGAGGGCTGGGGCGGAGGGACGGGATGGGAGTAGAAAACAGAAAACTGTATAAGAACAACAATTAAAATAAAATTTAATTTAAAAAAAAGAAAAGAAAAGAAAACCTGGTATACTTTCTGACAATGGTTTATTGCTAATACATGAGCAAAAATGGTACAAGTTTTCAGCTTTTACTGTTCAAGTTGATGGTGACCCAGACAACAAAAAAAAAGAAAAAAGAAAAAATGAGGGAAGATTTCTGTACATTGTAATATGCCGTGGTATCCAGCATATAATATTAAATAAAAGAAGCATAGAAGGAAGATGGCGGCATGGTAGGAGGAAGCAGATTCCACTTCCCCCTACACATGGGAGAAAAACTTAGCCAATCTACAGAAAAACAGAGCAGAGAGCCAACAGTACCATATATATATAAAAATAGGATATCAAAATCTGTAGTGGACAGTGAAAAACCAGATGGTAAGGAGAATTGTTCAGGACAATAAGAGCCCAGGGATCAGCACGAAGACCAAGGTGGCTGGAGCCATGGGCCCAGGGGTTGCCTGGTTTGCCACAGGGCTCTAGGGAGGGAGCCAGGTCAACCGCTTGACCCCTGGCTAAACAAGTATTGAGCAGCAATGGGACAGACCTGGTTGCTTGAAGTCGCAGAGAAAAATTGAAGTCTGAGTGGCAAACACACTTGGGCTATGAGCACCCATGCATAGCCTTGGGTGGGGTGCATGCCAGAGCCCATGTGACCAGAGGTGCCCACAACCAGAGGAGGGGGCTTTGTGGAAGACCCATAGCCCATGCCGGGAATGCGGGCAGTGTGAGAGACCTGGGGGAGAACCAGAGTCCATGCATGTGAACCCAGGGAGTGCACACTCTCCATGGGAAACCCGGAGCTCATGCTCGTGCACTTAGGGTGAGCATGCAAAACACAGGAAACCCTCAGAGCCCACACTCGTAAACTCCAGCAATGCACACACTCTGTACGAAACCTGGAACCTGCACACATACAATAAGGACGGTGCATGTGCCCAGTAGGAGACACAGAGCTCACACCTGTAAACCCTGGGCAGTGCTCAATCCTTGGGAGACCCAAGCTCACACCCATTAACTGGGGGAAAGTGTCCAATCAGAAGCAAGCCTAGAGCCTAAGTCCCAAGGCCCTGTACAGAGAGGCTCTGGGCTAGCTATGGGGAGAGTAGTAAAAAGCTGACTGAGACTGACTGCTGAACAGGGAGAAAAGTGATACTCAGCTGATGCAGCAAACAACGTGAGAAAAATCAGCTTGGCAAGTTTCAAAACAGCAAGAGTTCTTTTTTTAATTTAATTATTTTTTATATTTGTATCTTTTTTACCCCTCAATTCCTTTTGCTTCCCTTTACTTCTTTCATGTTTTATTCCTTCTTCCACTCTTTCAAATTTTACCTCTTCCCCCTTCCATTTTTTTCTTTTTTCATTTTTTTCTCCTTTCGCTTTTTAAATACCCATTAGTGAGACCAAAAAAACCCCAAATAACCTGGAACAGTGAAAAAAAAAAAAACAGAGTTGGAACCAAATAGAGGGAACCCCAACAGGTGAGACAGTGGAAGATGTGAACACCAGGATACACCAAGGAGAGAGCACCACTGAATCTCACAGTTATTCTACCACAGAAGTTCACACCATAAACCCATGGAGCCAGAACAGATCAATTTAAGAAGCTGAGGCTAATAAGAAGAGACTCACAAACAATGGGAAGACGAAGAAACAATCCCCAAATGAAAGGAAAGGAGGAAGCCACAGAAAGAATGCTAAATGAAATGGAGGCAACTCAACTATCAGATATTGAGTTCAAAGCAATGGATGTCAGGAAGCTCCATGAGCTCTCAATGAGCTATCAGAAACTACATGGAAACTACGATGAACTCACTGAAAACTATATCAAAATGAAAAAGGAAAGAGAAACTATCAAAATGGGCCAAGAGGAAATGAATACAATTTCTGAACTGAAGAACACAGTGGAAAGAATGAAAAGCAGAATTGATGAAGCAAAAGATCAGATCAGACAGTTGGAGGACCAAGTAGAAAAAAACACCCAGAAAGAGCAAGAAAAGGAAAAGAAGCTCAGAAAGAATGAAGAGGGATTAAGAGAAATGCAAGACAATATGAAACGTAATAATATCCGTAAGATAGGAATATCAGAAGGAGAAGAAGAAGAGCCAGGGATAGAAAACCTATTTGGAAAAGAAATGATGGAAAACTTCCCTAATCTGATGAGAGAAAAAGTCACACAAATCCAGGAAACACAGAGGGTCCCAATCAAGAGGAACCCAAAGAGGCCCACTTCAAGACACATCATAATTAAAATGGCAAAATTCCAAGACAAAGAGAGAATCTTAAAGGCAGCAAGGGAGAAAAAGGAAGTAACATACAAGGGAGCCCCGATAAGGTTAGCAGTTGACTTCTCAACGGAAACACTCAAAGCCAGAAGAGAATGGTAAGAAATATTCCAAGTAACGAGAACCAAAGGCCTGCAACCAATACTACTTTACCCAGCAAGGCTTTCAATCAAGATAGAAGGCCCAATAAGAAACTTTCTAGACAAAAGAAATCTAAAAGAATACACCTCTATCAAACCAGTTCTAGAAGACATACTAAAAGGACTGCTTTAAGGAAGGGAAGAAAGGGGGGGAGAGAGAGAGAGAGAGAGAGAGAGAAACACAGGCACAAAAATGGGAATGAATAATTAGCTATGAATAATAACTTTAAATGTAAATGGATTACATGCTCCAATCAAAACACATAGAATTGCTGAATGGATAAGAAAACATGATCCACACAAATGCTGCCTACAAGAGACCCACCTCAGGACAAAAAACCTACACAAACTCAAAGTGAAGGGCTGGAAAAAATTTTCCAAGCAAATGGATAGGGAAAAAAAGGCAGGGAAGCAACACTCATATCAGACAAAATACACTTCAAAATAAGGCCCATAAATAGAGACCCAGAAGGTTACTTCATAATATTCAAGGGCAGAATCCAGCAAGAAGACATAAACATTGTAAATATATATGCACCCAATATAGGAGGACCCAAACACAAATAAAAAATCTTAGAGGACTTCAAGAAAGATATTGACAGCAACACAATTATAGTAGGGGATTTTAACTTCCCACTGTCAAAAATGGATAGATCTTCCAAACAAAATATCAACAAAGATATTGTGGCATTGAATGACACCCTAGATGAAATGGACTTAACTGATATATATAGAGCCCTTCATCCCAAAGGAACTAAATACACATTCTTTTCAAATGCACATAGAAGAACATTTTCAAAGATAGACAACACAATAGGACACAAAACAAGCCTGAACAAATTCAAGAAAATGGAAATCATATCAAGCATTTTTTTCTGAACACAAGGGACTGAAACTAGAAATAAACCTCAAGGAAAAAACTAAAAAACACTAAAAAAACACTCAAACTCATGGAGATTGAATAGCATGCTATTAAATAATGAATGGGTCAAGAATGAGATGATGGAAGAAATCAAGAAGTTCTGAGAAAAAATCAAAACGAGCTCAAAACAACCTAAAACATATGGGACACAGTGAAGGCAGTCCTGAGAGGGAAGTTCATAGCAATACAGGCCTACCTAAAAAAGATAGAAATATTACAAACAAACAACTTATCCCTAAGCCTACAAGAACTCGAGGATCAAGAGCAAAGACAGCCCAGAGCAAGTAGAAGGAAGGAAATAACCAAGATCAGAGCAGAATTAAATGACATAGAGACTAAAAGCTCAATTCTAAGGATCAATGAATCCAGGAGCTGGTTCTTGAAAAGATAAACAAAATCAACAAGCCCTTAAGCAGGCTCATCAAGAAAAAATGAGAGAGGACCCAAATAAACACAATCAGAAATGAAAAATGAGACACAACAACCAATACCACAGAAATACAAAGGAGTGTAAGAAATTACTATGAAGAACTGCATGTCAAGACATTTCAAAATCTAGGTGAAATGGACAAATTTCTAGAAAAATATAATCTTCCAAAACTCAGTGAAGAAGTAGTAGACAGCCTGAACAGACCAATAAGAGCAGATGAAATTGAAGCAGTAATCAAAACTCCCAGCACGCAACAGCTCTGGACCAGATGGTTTCACAGGAGAATTCTACAAAGCATTTAAGGAAGAGCTAACCTCTATCCTTCACAGACTATTCCAAAAAATCCAAATGATGGAAGATTCCCAAACACTTTTTATGAAGCCAGCATCATCCTAATTCCAAAAGTAGATAAAGATACAACAAAGAAAGAAAACTTCAGGCCAATGTTGCTAATGAACATAAACGCTAAGATCCTCAACAAAATATTGGCAAACCACATCCAACAATACATTGAGAAGATCATACACCATGACCAAGTGGGATTCATCCCAGGGATGCAAGGATGATTCGATGTTCACAAATCAGTAAATGTAATACTTCACATAAACAAAAGACAAAAATCACATGATCATAATAATAGATAGGGAAAAAGCATTTGATAAGGTACAACACCCATTTATGATAAAAACACTCAGCAAGGTGGGAATTGAGGGAGCATTCCTCAACATAATAAAGGACATATATGAGAGACCTAGAGCCAACATTATACTCAATGGGCAAACACTAAAATCATCTCCACTAAGATCAGGAACAAGACAAGGTTGTCAACTTTCACCACTTCTATTCAATATAGTATTGGAATTCTTAGCCATAGTGATTAGAGAAGAAAAGGAAATAAAAAGCATCCTAATTAGAAAGGAGGGAACAAAACTATCATTATTTGCAGATGACATGATATGTACATAGAAAATTCTATCAACTTAGCAAAAAGCTCCTTGAACTAATAAATGAATTTGGCCAAACAGCTGGATACAAAGTCAATATCTAGAAATCAAAGGCATTTTTGTATACCAACAATAAAAAAGCAGCAGGAGAAGTCAAGAAAAATATCGCATTCGATATATCAAAAAGAAAAATAAAGTACCTATGAGTAAACCTAACCAACGAGGTAAAAGACCTGTATGCAGAAAACTACACAATACTGAAGAAAGATATCAAGGAACACACAAACAAATGGAAGCATATACCATGTTCGTGGTTCGGAAGAATTAATATCATCAAAATGTCCATACTGACCAACGCAATTTACAAATTCAATGCAGTAGCTATAAAAGTACCAATGGCATATTTCACAGACATAGAACAAACACTTAAAAAAATTATATGGAATCATAAATGACCCTGCATATCTGCAGCAATTTTGAGAAGGAAGAGCAAAGTAGGAGGGATCACAATACCTGATATGAAACTCTATTACAAGGCCACTGTAATCAAAACAGCCTGGTACTAGCATAAAAACAGGCACATGAACCAGTGGAATAGAACAGAGAGTCCAGAAATAAACCCAAGTCTCTAGGCCAATTAATATTCAACAAAGGGGGCAGCAATATAAAATGGAGTAAAAATAGCTTCTTCAACAAGTGGTGTTGGGACAACTGGACAGCTACGTGCAAAAAAATGATACTCGAGCACCAAATTACACCATACACACACAAAAAAAAATTCAAGGTGGATAAAAGATTTAAATATAAGCTGTGACATCATTAAAGTCCTAGAGGAGAATATAGGCAGGAAAATCCCAGTATTTCACGCAGCAACATTTTCACTGATATGTCCCCTAAAGCAAGGGACATAAAGCAAAGAATAAACAAATGTGACCTCATCAAAATAAAAAGCTTCTGCACAGCTAAAGAAAACAGTATTAAAATAAAAATAGAACATACTGTATGGGAAAACATATTTGCCAATGATACCTCAGACAAGGGTTTAATCTCCAAAATATATAAAGAACTTACACGACTCCACTCTAAGAAGACAAATAACCCAAATAAAAAATGGGCAAAGGACTTGAACAGACACTTCTCCAAGGAGGACATACAGAGGATCCAGAGACACATGAAAAGATGTTCAATATCACTAGCTATCAGAGAGATGCAAATTAAAACCACAATGAGATACCACTTCACATTGGTCAGAATGGCCATCATAAACAAAGCAACAAACAAGTGTTGGAGAGGTTGTGGTGAAAAGGGGACATTAGTGCACTGTTGGTGGGATTGCAGACTGATACAACTACTATGGAAAACAGTATGAATTTTTCTCAGAAAACTTAAAATGGAACTTGCCTTTGACCAAGCAATTCCACTGCTAGGATTATATCCTAAGAATCCTGAAACACCAATCCAAAAGGTCCTATGCACCCCAATGTTCACAGCAACACAATTTATAATAGCCAAGTGTCGGAAGCAATGTAGGTGCCTATCAATAAATGAATGGATCAAGAAACTATGGTACATTTACACAATGGAATTCCATGCAGCAGAAAGAAAGAAGGAGCTCCTACCTTTCATGACAGCATGGATGGAATTGGAGAGCATTATGCTAAGTGAAATAAGCTGTGTGGTGAAAGACAAATATCATATGATCTCACCTTTAAGAGGAACCTAATCAACAAAACAAACAAATAAGCAAAATATAACCAAAGACACTGAAATTGAGAACAGACTGTGAGTCACCGGAGGAGAGAGGGGAGGGAATTTCTGGGGAAAATGGGAAGGGTTTAGAGCAACATGTATAAAGGACACATGGACAAAAACTAGCAGGGGTGGAAATGGGAGGGAGGTGGGGAGGGCTGGGATAGTGGGCTGGGATAGGAGTAAAAGATAGAAAACTATACAAGAACAACAATTACAATAAAAAATTTTAATAAAGAAGCAAAGTGTAAGCGGTGTTTATAATATGCTACCATGGTATAAGAATGGTAGTAATATTTAGCAATGAAAAAATAAACAAAAAATGATAAAATGTTTATTTCTGGGGTGAAGTTGAAAACAAAATAGGGGGATGGGAAGGATGGATGATGAACATCTCCAAATACACCTTATAAAACAATGTAAATTTATTAAAAAATTATAATTAAAAAGCAGTAAAAAAGGAAATTATTAAAAGTAGAAAACAAACTGGAACCAATGAACTTAATGTATATCAAGTTTCTGACATAATCATATAGAGAAAAGAATTATTTCAAGTGCTTTTGAAATGGCATACGAGGTCTGTCCAGAAGTTATCCAGCCATATAATATGAAAAATAGAGGCATTTATTGAAGAAGATACAAGATAAAAGAAAAATTGTGCATAGGACAGTGACACCTCAGGCCCTTTCCAAGTAGGCACCTTAGGACCTCACACAGTTCTCCCAATTGCCATCAGCTGCCCTGTTATATTTTCCTGAATCTCATCAATGGTCTGAAATCTCTTTCCTTTCAAAGGTGATTTTAGTTTTGGGAAAAGCCATAAGTTGCAGGGTGCCAAATCTAGGTTGTAGGGGGACTGAGTCACCTGGGTGATTTGATGTTTTGCCAAACATCTCTGCATGAGGTGTGATGCATGAGCAGGTGTGTTTTCATGATGAATCTGTCAGTTACCAGGTGCCCATAGCTGTGGCCTTCTGAATCATCTGAATAGTTTCTGCAGAGGAATGTTCAAGCTTAAGGCAAAATTTGATGCAGACTTGTTGCTCTATTTGCTCAGTCATTTTTAATATGATATCCACACAGTGTACATGCTCACTTGGTGACATCTACTGCCCCCACTGACTAGTATAGTGAAGTCGTCATCGTTCACGCATGTACATTCCAGTCCACTCTCTTTGGCTGCCAGGTCATATTGGTGTTGTGCAAACCATTCTCATTGTATTATCAATGGGTGGACTTTTTCCAGACAGATGGTATTTTAACTACAATTCCTTTGTGAAATTAGTCAATTCAAAGAGGAAAAGAGAAAAGCAAAGAAATAATTAATGGCATTTAAGAATTCTATTACTATTATTAAAGTTGAAATTGTTATTTTGTTAATTTGTAAATTGCTATTTTGAAAACAAGATAGGTATATTGTAGGGTAAAGGAAATAATAAATCATATTAATGTCATTTGAAATCAAGATTTTCACCTTAGGGAGATAGAGGTGGCAGGAATAAAGAATAAGTATACAAAAAATTTTATTTTAAATTTCAGTTGGAAGTAATAATATGAATGTGTGATATTTTTTCCTCTTAAAAATACATATTTCCCCCCTGGCTGGTGTAGCTCAGTGGATTGAGTGCGGGCTGCAAACCAAAGGGTTGCCAGTTCGATTCCGTATCAGGGCATATGCCTGGGTTGCAGGCCAGGACCCCAGTGGGGGCCATGTGAGAGGCAAGCACACATTGATATTTCTGTCTCTCTTTCTCCCTCCTTTCCCCTCTCTCTAAAAATAAATAAATAGAATAAAAATACATATTTCCTAACTCTGTCCACTAAGAAGAGGTCAAAACAATGACAAATACAATATCAACGAAAATCCTTAACATTCAGACTAACATTCACATTTTTCACTAAAAAGAACCTGGAGTCAGAAACATGGTCAATTAGAGATCTGAAAAGGAAGTGTACAAAATAAGCCTAAAGGGTCTTATATCAGAAAACAAGGAAGTTATCAAAGATCAATATGTTTTGTCAAAAGGATACAGGACAGGAACCAACTTGAAGGGGCACATACAGATTTAAGATGGGGTAATTTGGGTTTCAAAAAGAATGATGAGTATAATTGACTGAAACCAGTAAATTCCATGTGTTTGTAAGGATAACAACAACAACAAAAAAAAAATTCTTCCTTGATCATCATTTGAAGTTGCTGTTATACCAACTCATTACCCTATTAGAATTCCAGCTGATAAATTAGAATTCTAGTGAATAAATGAAAGATTAATAGAATTTTAAAAATCATCAGCTTGTAATTCTAAATGAAAAAAAAATTGGATCTAGGTGATGATCATCAATGGATGCTAACCATTACGTGAAAGCTGAAGGGGAAATTTTTGAAGGCAGAATCAGGCTCATGATCCTGAGACCACTGATCAAACCTAGCGTCAAAAAGGGGGATAGACAGATATTTGGGCCATAAGATGTAATTCAGTAGTAAGTACACAGCACTACATATAAAGTGTTTTTTTTTCTACAAGCCACACAATTTTATTGAAGTGATCAGTACATAAATCCTTCTTAGGTATGTTTTGAGCCATCCACTTGATGGTTACAAACACAGCAGGATCTTTTTTTATTGGTACATTTTTGGTTCTTTTTCTATTTTTTTAAAATTTTTTTTGCAGTATAATGTACACAATGTAAAAGGCACAAATCTTAAGTGTGTAGCTCATTCTGAATCCCCAGAAAGTTCTCTAGTGCCTCTTCCAAGGCAACCTCCAATTTGCAGGAAATATGAGGGAACAGAGGAACCATTTAAATGACACCATGAGTAAACAATCAGCCTGTTTCAGAATGTGGACCATAGTACAATACAAATGACTCAGTATCTCCAATGGCATAATAAAAGATGCTTAAGGAAAATAGCAACCAAATGTAATATATGTGACTTACTTCGATACTGATTCAAACAAATCAATTATAAAAAGAATCTTTGAGACAAATGAGGAAATCTGAATATGGGCTGAGTTTTAAAGTACACTGAAAATCATTACTAATTTTTTAAGTGTCCTAATAGTAGAGTGGTTATCAGTTAGAGAGATATGCTGGGAGGAATGTGGTTTATTTTACTATAGTCTCCTTACATTTGTGTATGCTTAAAGTTTCCGTAATAATACATCATACAATCTGCACGTCAAAAGTTGCCTGGGAGCTGAGACCTGAGGGTACAGGAACTATCAGGCCACCTAGTTCTAAGTACTTCTGGAGCTCTAGTTGAGAGACATGGGCTATTCAGGCACTCGGAAATTGGAATTGATAGAATGGACAGTTCTTTTTTTTTGCCTCAACAGTACTTAGAACATAGTTAAAAATAGCCAAAGTTAATATGAGATATGTTATGATTTTTATCAAGAGCTTTAATAGTATATTGACATGCATTTATTACAGAAAAATACATAAATATGTCTGATAAAATAAACTAAGCTTTTTGAGTTTCTTCCCTGCTTCCCCAGTACCCTACCCACACTAGTCATAAAGAGCACACAAGGTAAACTAGTTGTTGCTAAAAATTTTAATACAGTAAACAGAATGCTTTCTTAATTTATTTATTTTAATTGTTCAAGAACAGTTTTCTGCAGAAAGCAGTAAACAGAATGTTTTAAAGTTTATAGAAAAGATGTACAGCCATTAAATTTCTGGAGATCAAAGGATGAGAATGTGTAACTGTCTTTGTCACACAGATAAACATGTTATGCCACCACCCATGTATTTTATACTCAAATTAAGGTGCCTCATCAGTCTATGAACACAGAATTTCAAAGCTAAAATGGACCTTGGAGATAGTGTTCTTTGAGTCTCTAGTTTAACAAATGAAGAAACTGAGGCTCTGAAAAGTTTATGATTTTTCAAAAGCCAGTGCTACTTTTATACTTTAGTACTTGCCAATTCCAGAAACATATTGAAACATACATTCACTTAAAAGCTTGTCAGAAAAATTACACTGAAAGTACACTTCAAATTTGAGATACATCCTGATTTCCAGAGCATTACACCTTGAAAATTCAATCATTCAAGAGTTAAGAAAATGTTGCATTCTTTCAAAAGTAGTTACCCTTTGAGTGGTTTAAACCATTGCATCCCAAACTTATCTTCTTCAAGATACACAAAGAAAATTATAATACATGTATGTGGTACACCGGGAGGGTACACAGTCCGAGGGTCCAGCCCTCTGAACCCAGAGAATGTTCACAATGATTGGAAAGTTCTGGCTTAGGCCACTTGTATGATATATATATTTTAATAAATTGGCAAGTTGTTAGAATTTATCACATTGTAATTTTTTAACCATAAACTACTTAAAAATCTTCTTGCGTTAGTTTATATAGACATTTGGATATGTAAAGATAACTCCTACGTTTAACTTTTTAAAGACTACATTTTTTTGTATTTCAATATGAGTGCTTTCTCCTTTTCTCTTGTAATACTTCATCGGCTTTTTCTCTGTTTAGACCAACAACACATTGATATACAAGCAAATATCACTTACTCTGATTCCTTTTGGTCCTGGTGGCCCTGGAATTCCATCATCACCCTGAAAAATACAATATACTTAGTTCTTTTTCCCTCCAAATAACTCTCAAATAACAAATTTTAGAATGTAAAAGGACAGAATTAATTTTTTATGAACCTTGATGAAAATTAATGAGAAATTTACATACCTAAGGAAGAAGCATTTATTATTGAAACTGAAAGCACTGAGATAAGTTATTATGTGATAAAAATACAAAAGGCCTTATTTACTGATAAGGAAACTGCTGACATGTAGATAAAACTTTATACTTATAAAGTAAATTATGAATTATGCACGAAAACAAAAATGAAGTAGTGGGGTAGATAGTCCCCAAATCATTTATGTATAAACAAAGTAAGTGCTGAAAATCTGGGCAGTTTCTATATTATGTTAATTTGTTGGCCATGCTGGTAATAAGTAGCACCATCCTGAGTCTAAAAATGTACTATTCATCAGTCTTTTTGTTTTAAACCTCTTCTTTGTTTTATAGGCACTTTCTACTGGCAGAGCTTAAGAAATAACAAGAAAGAATCATTCCTATTCCTTCTAGTTTCTGCTAGATTCCATGCAAAAAGAGGCTGCCCACATGTGTTAATTTATTTACCCTTTTCTAGTTGCAATTGCAATGCTTAAAACATAAACTCTTGTCTATCTTTTTATTAATTTGTTTCTTTAAAAATGAAATACATAAAACCTTATTTTACTCCAAAAGGCAGGAATTTCAGTGGAATATATAGCTAGTATCCCACTGGCTGCAACTTTAAATACCTTTTATTAAACTGGGACATTTTACTTTATAAAAGTGGTTTCCAAACTATTCAATTCACACCCCTAGAGGTTCCATTGGACATTCCTTCATGACTATGTCACAGCCCTCCTTCGATCAGTGCAGCTCTGTTTTTATCTGTTTCATGTGGGGCTCCTGTGAAAAGTTTCATTTTGAGAAAAGGTTACCTGGTATATTAGTTTCCTATACTGTTGTTACAAATTACTACAAACTTTGCAGCTTAAAACAACACAACCTTACTGTTCTGGAAGTCAGAAGTATGACAAATGTTTCAGTGGCAAAACTGTAATTTCTCCCCTGAAGGTTTTAGGGGGAGAATCAATTTCCTATTTTTTTCCCAGCTTCAAGAGCTACCAGCATTCCTCAGCTCTTGGCTATCTTAAATCTTCAAAACCAGCAACGACTGAATGAGTCTTTCTAACGTAACTCACTCTGACACTGACTCTTCAGTCTTCTTCCCCCACATTTAAAGGATCCTCATGAGTACTCTGGGGCTACCCACACAATCCAGAATAACCTGCCTGGTTTATGAACAACTAATTAGCAACTTCAATTCCTTCTGCAATCTTAATTTCACTTGTTTATGTAATCTAACTATTCACAGGTTCTGGGGATTAAGTCAAGGACACATTCAGGAGGTGGGTATTATTCTATCTACCATACCTTGCTTTTTAAAAAAGTTTAATATTCTACTCTTTCTACAACAGATACATCTCTAAAAAGATTAAAGAAAAGTAATTTTATTTTAAAACAACAAGAACACCATTTGCACAATGAATCCTTTTGTGTATTTCCACTAGAGGCAGAAATAAGATAAGGATACCTTAGATTGTACTGGTTGTGCTATCCAAAATGGTTAGATAAGATAGAGAAATTAGAGGTAAAAAAATTGGAAAGGATGAGGCAAAATAATGACTATTTGCAAATAATATGATGGTATGCATAGAAAACCAAAGATAATTAAATGAAAATATACTATAATCAATGAGATAATGCAGTAAAATAACTGTAAATAAAATTAATATTAGGAAATCAATAGCTTTCTTATATACCAACAACTATCAGTTAGAAAACATAAGGGAAGAAAATGTATAATTTATAATAGCAAAAATAAGATAAAATATTTAAAAATGAGCTTAACAAGAAATGTACAATATTCATAAGGAAGATCTGAACAAATAGAAAGGCAAAATGTTCTTAGATAATAGGATTCTATATGAAAAATGAATTCTCAACCAACTTCTTATAAATTAGACACAATAACAATAAAAATAACAGGAGAGATTTTTAACTGGACAAGATGACTCTAAAATTCATATGGGAAAATAAACAAGCATGAACATTGGGGGTAATTCTGAAAACAAATGAAAAAAGACCAACAAGGAGACACTAGCCTTGTCAGATATAAAAAATATAGCATGTCAATATTTAAAAGTTTAGTTCTCAGATTGAATAAGCAAACCATTGGAAGAATATGGAAGATCCATAAACAATCCCAAATATTTATGTGAATTTGGTATATAATGAAGGTAGGATTGCAAAACAGTTGAGGAAACTATTGGGACATACTTGTAAAGGATATCAGGAAAAAATAAAGGTAGTACTTACATCAAAAATATATACCAGGATACATAACAGGTGCTACCAGACCACCCCCCCAAAAAAAACGGCCCAAATGGAAGAACAGATCAAAGCCCCAGAGCCAATATATCTAAGTGACCAAGAGATAGTCAACGTATCGCATGCACACTTCAAAGCACTGGTGATCAGGATGCTCACAGAATTGGTTGATTTGGGTTGCAAATTAGATGAAGAAATTAAGGCTATACTAAGTGAAATGAAGGAAAATGCACAGGGAACCAACAGTGATGGGAAGAAAACTGGGACTGAAATCAATGGAGTGGACCAGAAGGAAGAAAGAAATAACTAACCAGAAAAGAAGGAAGAAACAAGAATTCAAAAAAATGAGGAGAAGCTTAGGAGCCTACAGGACATCTTTAAACGTCCCAACATGTGAATTATAGGGGTACCAGAAGGGGAAGAGGAAAAGCAACAAGTGGAAAAGTTATTTGAACAAATAATAAAGGAGAACTTCCCCAATCTGGCAAAGGAAATAGATTTCCAGGAAGTCCAGGAAGCTCAGAGAGTCCCAAAGAAGGTGGACCCAAGGAGGAACACACCAAGGCACATCATAATTACATTACCCAAGATTAAAATGAAGGAGACAATTCTAGAAGCAGCAAGGGATAAGGGCACAGTCACCTATAAAGGAGTCCCTTTCGGACTGTCAGCTGATTTCTCAAAAGAGACCTTACAGGCAAGAAGGGGCTGGAAAGAAGTATTCCAAGTCATGAAAGTCAAGGACCTACATCCAAGATTGCTCTATCCAGCAAAGCTGTCATTTAGAATGGAAGGGAAGATAAAGTGCTTCTCAGATAGGTCAAGTTAAAGGAGTTCATCATCATCAAGCTCTTATTATATGAAACGTTAAAGAGACTTCTCTAAGAAAAAGATTAAAAATATCAACAGTAAAATGACAGCAAACTCACAGTTATTAACAACCACATGTAAAACAAAAACAAAAACCAAATAAGCAAACCACTAGAACAGGAATAGAAACACAGAAATGGAGATCACATGCAGGGTTATCATCAGGGAAGTTGGAGGAGGAGGGAGGGGGGAAAAGGTACAAAGAATAAGTAGCATAGTTGGTAGGTAGACTATAGAGAAGGGGAGGGCAAGAATAGTATGGGAAATGTAGAAGCTAAAGAACTTATGACACATAGACATGAACTAAAGGGGGGAATGTGGGTTGGAGGGGGTGTGCAGAGTAGAGGGGAATGAAGGGGGGAAATGGGACAACTGTAATAGCGTAATCAATAAAATATATTAAAAATTATACACTAGAATGAATTATATAAATGGATAAAGTGTTTACATGTAAAAAATGAAACTACTAAAATACTGGAAGAAAACATTGGAGAATTATTTTAAAATTCTTATATATGGTGGGGAAAGCATTTCCTACTCAAAATCCAAAAGCTATGAAAGACCTCTGAAAAACACACACAGAAACATATAAATATATACACAATGTGGACATCCAGCAAAGACAAACGACAAACTGGGGGAAAATAATTGCAACTAACAACACACAGGTTAATCTTCCTACTACACAAATAGATCACTGAAGTATGAAAACGCCAACAATACAATAGAAAATGGGCAAATGATATGAATAGATAGTTCAAAGAAAACAGAACTGATGCTTAAACATACGAAAAGATGCCTAATCTCACTTTTAATAAAAGCAATGTAAACTAAGAGTACATTGAGAGACCAGTTCTCATCTGATTGTCAAAAATCCATTTCACGCTCTCTGCTCCTTCTGTTTGATAGACAGCTGCAACTTCCTGTGCAGTGCCAACTGCTGCCCTGAGACACAATGGTGAAGGTGGCATTTGGCTGTATTGGGCACCTGGTCACCAGGGCTGTCTTTAACTCTGGCAAAGTGGAAATTGTCACCATCAATGACCCCTTCATTGATCTCACCTACATGGTCTGCATGTTCTAGCATGATTCTACGCATAGCAAGTTCAAAGGCTTGTTAGCAATGGAAAGTCCATCTGCATCTTCCAGGAGCAAGATCCTGCCAACATCAAATGGGGTGATGATGCTCATGCTGAATATGCTGTGGAGCTCACTGTTTTCTTTACCACCATGGAGAAGGCTGGGGCTCACTTGAAGTGTGGAGACAAGAGGGTCATCATCTCTGCCCCTTCTGTGGATGCCCCCATGTTTGTGATGGGTGTGAATCATGACAGGTATGACAATTCCATGAAGATTGTCAGAAATGCCTCCTACACCACCAACTACTTGGTGCCCCTGGCCAAGGTCATCCATGACAACTTTGGCATCATGGAAGGACTCATGACCACAGTCCATGCATTGCTCCCACCCAGAACACCATCCCTGCTTCTACTGGCACTGCCAAGGCTGTGGGCAATGTCATCCTTCAGCTGAATGGGAGGCACACTGTCATGGTCTTATATGTCCTCACCCCCAATGTGTCAGCTGTGGATCTGATCTGCCACCTGGAGAAAGCTGCCAAATTTGATGACATCATAAAGATAGTGAAGCAGGTGTCAGAGGGCCCCCTCAAGGGCATCCTGGGCTACACTGAGGACCAGGCTGTCTCCTGCAACTTTAACAATGACACTTGCTCCTCCAACTTTAATGCCAGAGCTGGCACTGCCCTCAATGACCACTTTGTCAAGCTCATTTTCTGGTATGACAATGAATTTGGCTACAGCAACAGGATGGTAAACCTTGTGGTCCACATGGCCTCCAAGGGGTAAGAGCCCCCTGGACCATCAGCCCCAGCAACAGAAAGAGAGGCCCTCAGCTGCTGGGGAGTCCTTGCCTCAAATCAATCCCCCCACATACTGAGAATCTCATGACTTCCACAGTTTCCATCCCAGACCCTGTGAAGTAGGGGAGGGTCTCAGAGAGCCCTACTGTGTCAGGTACCATCAATAAAGTTCACTATACCCAGCCAAAAAAAAAATCCAAGTTTCATAACAGCATTGATGAAGATATAGGAAAATTGATCTTGTATAGTGCTGAATCAAGAACAAATCATATAGGAGGAAGACGGAGGCCAAGTAGGTGGACTCAGCTTCTTGATCTTGCCTCTGATTTTTGGATGATTTTTAAACAATTAACTTAAACAATCAATGGAATCTCAGCTGATACGAAGTTTTGAAGTCAATGAGCACAGAAGATACTTTATACCATCTGGTTAGGAGATTTTATAAGTTGAAGGGGAAATACCCTGTGCATAGTACCTGCAGCAGTGGAGGGACCAGACAGAAATCATGATTTTGGAGCTCCCTCCTCTCTTGGAGCAGGGGGTCAAAGTCCTGCATAGGAGTGACTTGGGAGAATACACAGAGCCTGTGAGACTCAGGCTACATGCTCAGTGAGCAGCACATCTACAGCATAGCACAAATTTGGAAAGTTCCAGATAGGGAACCTGGGTTTGTCAGAGGCACCTGCAGGCTGCAGCCAGCTGTGACCTCGAGGGATATTTTACTTTTGAGGGAGGTGGTATGTACATTAAACCAGAGTGACTCAATACTGCAGTGTGGGTACTGCATAGAGACCTTTTGAAAAGGAGCTGAAATGTGACTGGGCAAGGGCCCCACAGACCGTGGCTCTGCCAGTAAACAGACCAGATTGCAAGTGCAGTTAGGGAGAGAAACCTACCAGAAGGAGAAAAGTGCTTCTCTTGGAACTGTTTGAACCTCTCTCAGCTGCACCAAGCCACACTGGACCTGTGAGTTCTTTCCCACTGAGACTAGCTGGGCAGAGAGATCAGAGACTGATGCAACATGGAGGAGGGCAGAACAGAGATCTTGCTAAGACTGGGGAAGAAAACTAGATTACCAGTCTCAAGTCTGTGAGAGGTGCCCAACCACCCAGCAAGAGCTAATCAGCTACTGCTGATACAACTGTGTAGAGGAACATTGCAGAAGGGGAAAATTGCTTTGAAGCCCATTCTGAACTTTTCTTGGCCCCAAAACCCACACTAGATCTCCAAGTCCTATTGCACTGAAAATAGCAGGGCAGAGAGATCGGATTTTGGCACAACAAGGAGTATTCAGGGTCCCGCCAATGCTAGGCTCTTACAGAGAGCTGCTATTAGAGTCAAGCAGGAAAGAGCTGACCCTTTTACACGCATTGGCCCCTCAATGAAGCAGATAGCTAACTCATCAGAAACTATACATTACTGAAAATAATCTGGGGAAGATGAAGACATGTGGTGCAGGGGTGGGAGAACACACCCACCAACTCCCTGAAGTCTGAACAGCACCTCCCAGGGGAGATCCAGGGGCCCCATCCTCCCCACCCCCAATTGCACCAGAAGCCCTCTCAGAAACAGATGAGTCAGCAGCAAGGATAAGGCTAATGGCAGGACTGCATATAGACGCAGGTAGAGGTGGTATCTGCAGTGCTTTCAGACATTAGACGACCCACTCCTGGGCCTAGTGCTGATAAAAAGCCAGCAGTGCAGAGCAGCAAGGTCCATCCTGGATGCAGCCAAGTCTGAAAGACACAGCCACAGACTGTTCATCACTTCCACCCACGAACAGGCTGCCTAGAGTTAGATGGGGACAGCTTCTGAGATTACCAGAGACATATTTAGAAGAAGAAGCCAGCAGAAAAGCACTAAACTCTGCTTAGATGAATTCCATCTTGTTCTTTTTCATTACTTGCATTATTTTTCTTTCACATAGATTTTTAACTTTTCTTTTTTTTTTCATTTTGTTTCTATTTCTTTAAATCTCTCTAGCTTACTCTTCCCTTTTCATACTCCATTATGCCTTCTTCCTTCCCCTTCTTATATTCATTTTAAATTTTATTTTTTCTTTCTTCACCTTATTGCTATTCTTACCTTTATTATTTCTTCTTGCTCTATCTACTCAAAATCATTTTTTCCTTTAGTCATCTCACATTCTTTTTCTATTTTGTATAATATTATTATTCTCTTTCCACTTTTATTAAAATTTGCTCATTTTTCATTGATGTTTTTCTTTAATTTTGTTCCTAACTTTTCACTGTTTTCAATCCAAATTTAATGTTTTATTTTATTTTTTTAAAGATTTTATTTTATTTTTTTAGAGATGGGAAGGGAGAGGAAAAGAGAGGGAGAAAAACATCAATGTGTGGTTGCCTGTCATGCGGACCCCACTGAGGACCTGGCCCGCAACCCAGGCATGTGCCCTGACTGGGAATTGAATCGGTGACCCCTTGATTCGCAGGCTGGCACTCAACCACTGAGCCACAACAGCCAGGGCCAAATTTCATATTTTAATCTTCCCTTTTCTTACTCCATTTTGCCTTCTTCCTTCCCTTTCTTACTTACATTTAAAATTTTCTTTTTCCCTTTCTTCACCTTGATTCTATTCCTACTCTCATTATTTCTTCTTCCTTCACCCTCTCAAAATGAGTTTTCCTTTCTTTAGTCATCTAATGCTATTTTTCCTTCTTATAATATTTTTATTCTTTTTCCAACTTTATTAATTTTTGCTCACTTGTCTTTCATTGATATTGCTGTTGTTGGATGGTATTTTCCTGGTATGGGTTTTGTTTTCTGTGTTGCTTTGTTTTGTTCTGTTCTAGTAGTACCTGCACAACAGCATACAAGATGTGGTGGGGACTGACTCTCAGTCAGCCAACTAGAGGGGAGAACCCACCAACGAATGAGACAATAACAATCAAAACCCAAATACAACAGGAGAGCCCACATAAACTGCATAAAGGGTATCTCTAGATCATCCAGCTCAGGAGATCAAGGAGGCTGCACTACTGAGTCCCACAGGTCTCCTACCACAGAAGGCCACCCTGTGAAATTAGGGAGACAAAGCACATCACTATAACATGCAGAAACAAACAAAAAGAGTCACCTAAAATGGGAAGACAAAGAAACAACCCCCAATCAAAAGAAAAGGAGGAATCCTCAGAAAAAAAGCTAAATGAATGCGAGGCAAGCGATTTTTCAGACATAGAGTTCAAAGTAATGGTTATAAGGATGATCAAGAAACTCAGTGAAAACTAAAAGGAACTTTATGGGAGCTACAAGGAACTTAGTGGGAACTATAGCAGCTGGAAAAAAGTACATAGAAACTATAAATAAGAATCAGGAAGAAATAAAGAATACCACATCTGAAATAAAGAATATACTAGAAGGAAATAAAAGCAGACTAGATGAAACAGAGGATCGAATCAACAAGTTGGAAGACAAGGTAGAAAAAAACACCCAGTTAGAACAATAAAACAAAAATCAACTAAAAAAGAACAAGGATAGTTTAAGGGTGCTTTGGGATAAAAAGGTAATAATGTTCGCATCATAGAGATACTCAGAAGGAAAAGAAATTGAGCAGGTATAGAAAAGATGTTTGAAAAAATGACAGAAAACTTCCCTAACTTGGTGAGGGAAAAGGTCACAAAAGTCCAGCAAGCAGAGGTTCCCAATCAAGATGAACCCACAGAGGCTCATTACAATACACATTACAATCAAAATGGCAAAAGTTAAAGAAAAAAAGAGAATGTTAAAGGCAGAAAAAGAGAAAGAGGTAGTAATATACAAGTAAGCTCTCATAAGACTATCAGCTGATTTCTCAACAAAAACACTACAAGCCAGAAAGGACTGGCACAAAATATTCCAACTAATGAAAAGCAAGGACCTACAACCAAGACGACACTACCTAGCAAGTCTCTCACTTACAATGGAAGGTGAAATACAGAACTTCCCAGAAAAAAAAAAACAACTAAAAGAGTACCTCTCCACCCAACCAGCATTGCAAGAGATCCTAAAAGGACTGGAAGAAGAAGGAAGAAGGAAGAAGCAAGAAGAAAAAAGAAAGAAGAAGAGGAAAGAGGGAGAGAGGGGAACATAGTTACAAAGGGGGAGAATGGCAATGGATAAGTATCTATCAAGAAGAGAGAAGACTCCGAAACTCTTTTTATGAGGCCAGTATTATCCTAATTCCAAAATCAGGTAAAGATACAACAAAGAAAAAAATTACAGGCCAATACCATTGATGAACAGAAATCTAAAATACTCAACAAAATATTAGCAAACTAGATCGAGCAATACATTAAAAAGATCATACAGTATGATCAAGTGGGATTTATCCCAAGGATGCATGGATTGTACAATATTTGCAAATCAATAAACATAATACATCACATAAACAGAATGAAGGACAAAAATCAAATGATGATATCCATAGATACAGAAAAAGCATTTGATATAATCAACACAATGTATGATAAAAAACACTCAGCAAAGTGGGAGTAGAGGGAACATACCTCAACCTAACTTGCCATATATGAAAAACCTACTGTCAACATCACACTGAGTAGGCAAACACTAAAAGTGTTTCCCTTAAGATCAGGAACAACACAAGTGTGTCCATTTTTGCCACTCATTCAGCATAGTACTAGAAGTTCTAGCCACAGCAATCAGACAAGAAAAAGAAATAGAAGGCATCCAAATTGGAAAGAAGGAAATAAAACTATCATAATTTGCAGATGATGTGATAGTATACATAGAATACCCTATGGTCTCCACCAAAAAAATGGCTCAACCTAATAAGTGAATTCAGCAAAACAGCAGGATACAAAGTTAACATTCAAAAACCAATGGCATTTTTTTACAACAATGAACTATCAGAAAGAGAAACTAAGAAAAAAATCCCATTTACTATAGCAATGAAAAATATAAAGTACTTGGAATAAATTTCACCAAGGAGGCAAACAACCTGTACTCAGAAAACAGGGGTGTCTAACCTGTGGTCTGCAGACCACAGGCAGCCTAGGATGGCTGTAAATATGGTCCAACACAAAATCGTAAATTTACATAAAACTTTATGAGATTATTTTGTGATTACACATTACAATGTATTTAATGTGTGACCCAAGAAAATTCTCCTTCCAATGTGGTCTAGAGACACTAAAAGGTTGGACACCCTTGCTGTAGAACACTGAAGAAATAGAGGAAGATACAAATAAATGGAAGCATATACCCTGTTCATGGACTGGAAGAATTAACATCATTAAAATGCCTGTACTACCCAAAGCAATCTATAGATTCAATGCAATTCCTACTGAAATATCAATGGCATGTTCCACAGATCTAGAAAAAACATTCCAAACATTTATATGGAAACAGGTGACCCTGAATTGCCTTGGCAATCTTGAGAAAGATCAAAGTTGGAGGGATTATAATACTTGACCAAACTACACTACAAGGCCACTATAATCAAAATAGTCTGATATTGGCATAAGAACAGACACAGAGATCAATGGGACAGACTAGAGAGCCCAGAAAAATATCCATGTCTCTATGGTCAATGTTTGACAAAGGTGGCATGAGCATACAGTGTAGTATAGATAGCCTCTTCAATAAATAGTGTTGGGGGAATTGTACTGGTACATGCAAAAAAATGAAAGTAGACGACCAACTTACACCATACACAAAAATAAACTGAAAATGGATAAAAGAGTTAAATATAAGTGTGACAACATAAAAATCCTAGAGGAAAGCACAGGCTGTAAAATTTCAGATATCTCATGTAGTGATATTTTTGCCAACATATCACTAAGGGCAAGGGAAAAAAGAAAATAATAAGTATATTATTTACATCAAACATATTAATTACATCAAATTAAAAAGCTTCTGCATGGCTAAAGAAACCATCGTCAACATGAACAGCGTACCAATTTAATGAGAGAACATATTTGCCAATGACACAAGGATTTGATCTCCAAAATACATAAGGAACTCAGGACTCCACACTAGGAAGACAAACAATCCAATTAAAAACTGGGAAAAAGGCCCTGGCTGAGAAGCTCAGTTGGTTATATCTTTGTCTGGATATGCCAAGGTTGCCAGTTTGATTTCCAGTCAGGGCACATAAAACAATCAACCAATGAATGCATAAATAAGTGGAACAACAAATTGATATTTCTCTCTCCCCCTTTTTCTCACTCTCTAAAGTCAATAAATAAAACAAAATTAAAAAAATAGGGAAAGGCCCTGAACAGACACTTCTCTGAGGATATACATATGGCATATGAAAAAAATTCTCAACACCACTATGAGATATCACTTCACACCTGTCAAAATGGCTATCATCAATAAATTAACAAACAAGAAGTGCTGGCGAGGATGTAGAAAACAGGGAGCCCTAGTGCATTATTGGTGGGAATGCAGACTGGTGCAGCAACTGTGGAAAACAGTATGGAATTTTCTCAGAAAACTAAAACTGGATCTGCCTTTTTACCCAGTAATTCCACTGCTAGGATTCTATCCTAGAAACCCCGAAACATGAATCCAAAAGAACCTATACACCGCAATGTTCATAGCAGCACAATTTAGCCAAGTGTTGGAAGCAACCTAGTGTTGGAAGCAACCTAGGTGCCCATCAGTAAATGAGTGGATAAAAAAACTATGGTACACTTACACAATGGAATTCTATGCAGAAGAAAGAAAGAAGGAGCTCCTACCCTTCAGGACAGCATGGGTGGAACTGGAGAGCATCATGCTAAGCAAAATAAGTCAGGTTGTGAAAGACAAATACCATATGATCTCACCTTTAACAGGAACCTAATCAACAAAAACAACAAACAAACAAGTAAAATATAACCAAAGACTCTGAAATAGAAAACAGGCTGACCAGAGGGGAGAGGGGAGAGGGGAGGGAATTTTCAGGGGAAAAGGGGAAGGGTTTACAGGAACAAGTATAAAGGACACATGGACAAAAACTAGAGGTGGTGGAAATGGGAGAGAGGTGGGGAGGGCTGGGGCGGTGGGCTGGGATGGGAGTTAAAGGCAGAAAACTGTACTTGAACAATTAAATAAATAAAAAAGTAATAAAAATTAAAGAGATCAAAAACTGTAAAAAAATAAAACCTGTGGTACATTTGCACAATGCAATGCTATGCAGCAGAGAAAAAGAAAAAATTCCTACCATTTGGGAAAGCATGAGTAGAACTGGAGATTGTTAAGCTAAGTGAAATAAGCCAGCTAGTGAAAGTCAAACACCATATGATGGCACGTATAAGAGTAATCTAATGAACAAGATTGAACCAGAGGTATGGAATCATGTAATACACAGACAGCAGTAAGAGTAGAAGAGGGAGGTAGGGACTGTTTGAAAGAGGGTGAAAGGTTTAGTCAAAAAACATATATGCATGACCCATGGACATGGACAATGGTGTGGGGATTGACCATGGAAGTGGGGGAAAGCTGAGCAGGGGTGTGTGAAGGGGGAAACATTGGGACAACTGTAACAGCATAAACAATAATAAAAATCAAAACAAAACAAGAAAAGAATCAAATAATACAATATTGTTGTTTAATCACTATTCTGCACATTTTAAACCAATAGAAATAATATCGAAGGTAAGCTGTAATTGAAAAATAAAAACAAAACAGGAAAAAGTAAATCATATAAATTCATGGGGGGGCAATTTGGCAATATCCATAAAGATATATAATAAATACAGGTACCATCAGATCCAGCAATACCACTTCTAGTAATCTTACAGAGATATATCTGACTGGGGAAAATAAACCTATTAAAGTTGTGTATCTCATTGTGTGAAAGAAGTGAAGGGTTTAAGAAGTACAAATTGTCAGTCACAAGGGGGTAAAGTACAGCATAGGGAATATAGTTATTAATATTGTAATAACTATGTATGATGCCGGGATTACTAAAATTATTGGGGAGAACACTTTGTAAAGTGTATTATTATCTAACCACTATGCTGTACACCTGAAACTAATACAAAGTAATATTTAAATAAAACTATAATTTAAAAATTAAAAACTCTATCTTAGCAACACTGTTTATAGTTAACAAAAAATTGAAAACTAGCTAAATGATCAATAGGGAACTGTCATAATAAATTACGCTATATACACATAATGATATAAAATACAGTTATAAAAAATAAAGAAGAGGTTTTGTGTATACTGATGAGCAAAGTTAAAACAATGTGTTAAATATACTATCATTTGATACATAAAAGGGATTAAAAATGTCTGCATACATATATATGCATGCATGCATATGTATATATTCATATGTGTATGTATATCCATAAAAATTATCAGGCATATTTGCAAGAAAATAACATAGATGGGTACCTATTAGGTTTATGGAGAATTCAGTGGTTTACTGACACAGGTGGAAAGGGCATATTTTTTATTTTATACCTTCTTATGTTCATTTATTTTGAATGAAGTAGATATAGATCTAACAAAAATTAATTTAAATTTATTGTAATAATAAATAAATCCTTTGGAAAATTTTATATATACACTCATATGTATATATGTATGTTTTATATATTTTACTTTCATATATGGGAGTATACAAATTTAGTATATGTGTATATGTTAATACATACACGTACTATAATACCCAATTACATAAAAAGGACAAATTCATATATGTTGGGAAGCATGAAGTCATAGTAGAGACAGAAGCATGAAGTGCTTCAAATTCAGAATCCCGAAAGTTTAGAAAGCAGTCCACCTTCTCAATTTATGGATATTGAGATAGAATCAAACAAAATATTGGACTGCTTTTAAATTTATTATTCATTTTAATTTATTTTTATATTATTGTTCAATTACAGTTGTCCCTATTTTTACCCTTTACTCTCCCTTGCCCTTCCCACCCTCACCTCCCACATTCAAGCCTGCTTTTAAATTTAAACTATATACAACCACACCTTTAAAAATTATCATAGTACTATAGAATAGTCCCAATTAATGTTAAATTATTCCAAAGGAATTCTGATGTAAATTTTTTTAATCTGATACAACTATTACTGAAACAGGATGTAGCCAAGAGGGGGGCCTCCAAAAGGGATTTAGAATGGGGCCGAGAACTCAGGGTGTCCAGGAAATGTTAGAGAGACATATAAGATGTCCTCACCCCTGCCCCCACAGGCATGAGTTGGGGGAAGGGACACATGGAGCAGGGACATGCAGAGCTGTTTTGTACAACCACAGTTTTGCAGCTAATCCATGGTATGGTCATTTAACATATCTATAGCCTTTGGCCGGTGGCTTAGATGTGTTAAATAGCTGTGGCCATGCTCTGAGCCAGGGGGATGGAAAGGACCCCCCCCAGATGTGACTAAGGGAGGACCCCCGAGTTACAGCACCTGTGTGGAAGCTTGGAGAACATTGGCTCCAGGACATGGGGACACACCTGCCCAGACTCACAATGGCAGCCCAGGAAACTTGGAATAATATAGGGACGCTGGCAGGTGTAACTGATTGTAGGAGTCGGAAGTGGGGGTACAGAGGAGGATTGGCGTGAGGATTTAAACTGAGACATGGCAGCCATTGGGAAAAGGGAGATTCCATGCAGTTTCACCAGAGTGCAGACCCCCGCAGCTTTGGTGGAGAGGGAGAGCCACAAGGTTTTGCCAGAGTGGGGAGCTCTTCCCTGCAACTCTAGTAGAAGAGGACCACACAGCTTTGGGGTGCTCCCTTTAGCTGCGTGGCTTGGAAAACAGGAGAGACTTGGCCTGAAAGAAGGGGGAAAGGACTCTTGCCAGCAGGCCATGAGCAGGTGCCACGTGGCTTTGGATTAATTAGAGATCCTGCCTGGATGACGACACAGCTGACGGTGTCAGGAGCCTGGATCCCGGACGTTTGCATCTTTTCCTGAGTTACTATCCTGAATTAGGGCAGAGGGAGATAGGAAGCACTGTGGGTGTCTGTAGGTATCCTAAAGGACTTTGATATTTTAATGAAGACGTTAGGTCTCTACTTTAAGTCTGTATAGCATTAAATAAATACTTCTTCTCCTTTTCACAAATCTCTGGCTTTGAGAGACGACTTTCCATAAGGTGGCAGACATAACGAACCTTGGCCCCTGTGGTCTCTGCGTTCTGTAACATTACCTCTCAGCAAGCATGGTGTACATGAAATGGAGTCCCTAATTACAGATAAACTCTGATGCAAAAAATATAACTATTTTTCTATGTTTTTTATTACACTAGACCTGAGATGTTGCCAAAGTTGGACTCTCAACTTCTATTTCAAAGCATTCACTTCACTATTATGGCTGAAATTTTCTCTCAATTGGAGTTCCCACCTCATTTTCACAAGACTGTGGCTAAGTTATGGGGAGCTTAAGCTGGAATTCTTTGAGATATCCTATGCCAATCATTTGTATGGATTAATGCTGAGTTAGTGCTCAATTCCATTCATTTTACTCTTTCACATCTCTCAGCTACTTCTGTGACACTCCTGGATGCGCAGGAAACCTACTGTTTTTGAACCTCATTGGATATAGGGAATTCTCTTGAGTGCCCCACCTGCTTAAAGTCCATGCAATCATGCAGAGTCTTGCTTTTTCATCAGTGTAAAGTTCTGTTCAGGAAGTTTAGCACAGGTGCCTCATGCTCTAAAATCTAACAAAACAACTTCATGTACTGTCACCTCCTCAGAAATCACACTCAATCATACCCCTACAATCTATGCTTTGGTATACATAAATGTTAAAAAGTATTTATGCATTTAAATTAATTTCTCCCATTATTGGGAGGACTACATAATGAGTATCCATTTGATTTCCTTAATCTTCTATTGACATGATGGACCACTATTACATGGAAAAAAATTAAGAGTTTTGAAACAAATTTAGTTTCCAGGCAAATGAACAGAACAGGCCCTTTCATATATCAATTCACTAGTCTACCTAAAACAGATGGTAAAGGATGGTGAGCCAAAAAAGACATTTAAAAAAGCATAATTTTTCTCAGTCTTACAATTCATTATTATCTCTTCCCATTCCCTATCTTAACATGCATATAAGATGCTATCCTTGCTCATGGTATAAGAGAGACTGCTCAAATTGCAATCAATGAGGAAAAGTCTTCCCAAATGATAGGGTGACAGCACCTTCAGGTCTATGAGCTTGGGAATTAGAGAGGGAGGGCATATGGATCTGTTCTCTCTTCTTTTTTTGAATTTTTAAAAGATTTTGTTAATTTATTTCTAGAGAGGGTAAGGGACAGAGAAAGAGAAGGAGAGAAACATCAATGTGTGTTGCCTCTCACACTCCCCCACCTGAGGACCTGGCCCGCAACTCAGGCATGTGCCCTGACTGGGAATCGAACAGGGACCCTTTGGTTCACAGGCCAACACTCAATTCACTGAACCATACCAGCCAAGGCCTGTTCTCTCTTCTTCATGTCCCACAAAATAACCTTATGACTTCCACTTCACCAAATTCTTTGAAATAACTGTCCCACTTAGTTGTCATCACTCTAAACATGACAAACTACTGTATATGTTACCTACCACTCAACCCACAGATTAATGTCTGATGCTGTACCACTAAATGCGATAAACAGACACTTCTATAAACATGGAACTTTTTACTAACTCAGATACCTCAAGCTTATTACACTGAACCTGATGCACTGCCACAGTTGTGACTCTGACACTATAGAAACAAGATGCCTCCTCAGAGATGGGATTAACTGAAGTTTCTGAGAAAAGAGATATGGCTTTTTTTTTACCTCCATAGAGGTGGCCTTCTCTTTTCTTAGACTTGCCCCCACTTTACACAAATTTTCCAATTCCATTCAAGAACTGTATCCACTAGGAAGGTCTTCTGGCTGATTGACCGATGGTAATCTGTGAGTGGCACTGTGAGTGTCCCCCTTGGGGTATTATTTCTTTTGTAAAAGCCAGACTTTTGAAATTCCTACCAATATAACATTTACATGTGGGGTATTAATAAAAAAAACTTCCAGATATTCAGAACAGTCCCTCCCATTGAATATATCACACTAAATAGAATAAAAGGAGAACTCCCCAAACCAGGTAGTCTCTAATTACTCAGGGGATTTGTCTTATGGTATCTATTGCTTATGTGTATGCTCCTGGCAAGTTTTCCCACTGTCAGGGTAATGCAATTAGAAAACATATTTTGCAACCTGTCATTTACCTCTGTTGAAGTCATTAATGATACTACTTCAGCTTTGGAAGCACAACAGGGTGGCCTCAAATCCTTGGCCCAAAAAATATTGGATCACAGCACAGCCTTCAACTTCCTGCTGGCCAGCAAAGGAGGGGTCTTGCCATTGCCAGTGCTTTGTGTTGAATCTAGATCACTGAAACTGGCAAAGTAGAAGTATCCATCATAAGATTTAAGAAAAAAGCCTCTTTGCTTTCTAAAGTAGATCAGGTGGGCTGTGAGCCATTTATCTCTGGATTGGCAATGGTTGGGGCTTATGGTTTTACTCAGTCACCCCGGAAGAGTTGGAATTATTTTAATTATGACTATGATATACTCTGGTCTCAAACTAATTATCCAGTTTTTGGCATAGCCCTTCAATGCCTAACTCATCCAGGCCCAGAATGGGGTAGCCTATGTTCCTCACTCGGGTCCTGAAATATCAAGTGATAGAATTGAGAAGTATGACTCCTGGCTAAAATCCTACATGTGATTTTTTTAGGCCCAACCACAAGCAATTAGAAAGGCCTCATGGTAGGCATCAGAGGGGAAAGCTGTCAATCCCACACCAGACTTGGTGTCCCCTGAGTGGTCACACACTTATGCATTGAACGGCCCCTGGAGCCTGGATGAAAAGACACAGGAAGGAGGGAGGGAGGATCCTTAAGGACATTTTTTTTTTGCACTCTGACTTAGTAGTTTTCCACTCTTAGCTCTTCGCCCTTTCCCTTCCCCCAATCCATTCAAGGTCCATAAAAATAGCAGGAGATTTTTGCTCCAAGGTCTTTTAGCAGTGAGACGATTTTCCATGTCTGCGCTGATCCATCATTTCCTGGTGGCTCTTCCATTGGGAAAAATGGAAAAGTGGGGAAGTCGGCACTTTTTCTGGTTTAAATTTTTGCTTATACTGTCATAGGAAGTCACTAAATGTTTGACTGTTAATTTCATTTTGGTTGTCTTAATCAGCTACTTTGACACCTAACAGTTCAGCTCTTTTAAGTACAGCTAATATTCTGAAAGAACTTTTTGGTTAAGAATCCCAATAACCACATATAATTAACAGCATCTTCCCAAAGCATTTGAATATAGCGGTAATATTCATTTTTTAACCAATCATAAGACATAGCCATTTTATTGTTTTATTTAAATATAAGTTTCTGGCTATAATTCAGTAAATTTTTAAGTTGATTTGATATCTATTTCCACATTTGAGATAGCATAATTCCTATGGTGTTGCTGGTTGTCAACTTGGCACATACCTTTTGTCCTTGAGGCCCTGTAGGCCCTTCTGGACCTGGAAATCCAGGCAAACCTGGGTGGCCTTCCAAACCTGGAAATCCTCTCCCTCCCTGCAATTGAACAAAAATGAAAGGTAAACTTATCATTTGTGAGTTTTCAAGTATTGGAATGGCTGAGATTCAAAAGGATCAAGCAACTATCTAAAGAAAACTAATTTAATACAACAAAATGCACAGTATCCACCAATATGGAGAAATCTTTAAGATGTGAGTGGAAAAATGCAAATCACTCTGAATTTATCTCATATATGGTAATGTAAGTTCAGTGATGAAGTGAGGTTTAAACATTCTGACATCAAGAATTTAACAGGAAATATGGTAATAAATCCAGGAAACAATGTCTGCAAAGGTTAAATGAAATAAATATGAAACAGGGATGAAGAATGGTAAAAAAAAAAATCAAAGAAGCTTTCAGATTTGTTCTAGAGTAGAAGAGTGGCAGAATTATCCAGAATAGAAATTCATTACCCAGAAAAAAAATTTCTCTTGAACATAAAAAATTATAGTTTTCCTTATTATAACATCAATATGAAAAAGATGTTTAATGTAGAAAACAAAAATAAAGAGAAAAATCACCAATAATTCTTCTACTCAGAATTACAACTTGAACTGTGACTCAAGTCGCAGTTCTGAATATAGCACTTTATCAACATCCACAAAGGAGAGCTGCCTACCTACTACTGACCGTCCACTCATCAGTATCTTACCAGCATCTATAAAGTAAGGTTGCTTGATGTACATTGCCTGTACAGCCAGATAGGTGTGGTAACAGACTCTCCATATGTATCAACATAGCATTAGATCAACACATTAGTGTTAGTTAGCTTGTATACAGCCAATCATAGTAAGAATGTGAACCCCAAGAGAAAGCAAATTTACCACTAGTAAGTTCAAGAACTCCAAGGGCTCATAGCTTCATGACACATGCTCCCAACTGCAGAGCCACAAGCAGTTCCTTTACTTTCCTAAAGCTTAAAGGTGGAGTCCCTGCACAGAGACTTTGGATCTCATTTGTAAACCCTCTCACTGGATCCTATCCACAGTGACAGCCTAGGCAGCATCTAAGAAAGAGAAAGCATCCGTATCTACAAGACAATTAACTAATGGGCCATTCATTGGAGGCACATTCCCCTAGAGGTTAAGGTACAATAGACTTTTATTCATATCCTCAGTGTATATGTGTGAGTGTGTATGTGTGTGCTAAGTACTAAACTTAGTCCAAACAGCTTAGATAATTGTGTACTGAATAAATTCCAGTTGAATCATACCATAATAAATATAAATAATTTCAAAAAGTTATTCTGGTCAGGTTCCACTTACTACTTCAAAGGCAAGAAAGCAAATGTTAGCCAATTAATGGCAGGTCTAAACATTTGTGTAGCCTTAATAACAATTATTATTGACACATTGCTAAAATTTCTATAAATATATCTATTTATTTTAACTAGTCACAAAACTATGACAACTTAGTGTTCATCACCTCAACCTAATTATTTTGAAGAAAATAACTGGAGAGATCAGAAGTTAAAGATGTAAAAAAATTAGTTCTGGATCAAATCATTACACAGCTCATTCCTGGTAGAGTTGGTGTTAGAAAGGTGATCACAAGTGCAAGTCAGAAAGGAATCTAGAAGGAAAATAAAGCTTAGTTTTAGTAGATTTCCATATGTGGCAACGGCTACATATTGGGAGCTCTCCTGGTATATACAGTGTATCTCTGCCAAAACTTGACAATAATGCTTGAAGGGAGCTATATTTTCTCCAAAGCATAACTGTTATCTAGGCTACAAATAACAAAGGAATAAAGTAGAAATTAAAAGTAGAGAGTGCTAGGGGAGTTGTGGCCAAGATGGAGGTGTAGGTAGAAACCATTTCTTCTTCACACAACCAAAAGGTGGATAAGAACCAATCTAAAAACAATAAATAATCGATCTAAAAACAATAAACAACCAGAAATACCAGACAATCAAACTGCATGGAACTCCAACATCCAAGGAATTAAAGAAATATTCACCCAGATTGGTAGGAGGGAAGGAGACAGGCAGCTAGGTGGGCAGAGAGGACCTGCGACAAGGCAGCAGACTGCGTGGGTGAGACAAGGCTGGCCAAGAGGACCTGCAGCAAGGTGATGGTCAAAACTAGCTGGAAACTACAGGGGGATTGCTACAGTGGTAGAAACTCCCAGTCTCACACGAAAGTTCGTTTGAAAGTGGACTAGAGCCAAGCAGGTGAACTGCATTGTTTCTTCTCTGACCAGTCCCGCAAAGACAGTGCCACAACACAGTAAAGAGGGTTACCCAGCCCTGAAGAATACCTAAGGCTCTGCCCCCTTACAACATTACAGGTGCACCAAGGCATGGCCCAAATGAAAGAACAGACCAAAACACCAGAAAAAGAGCTAAGCGACAAGGAGACAGACAACCTATCTGATGTAAAATTCAAAAGACTGGTAATCAGGATACTCACAGAACTGATTGAGTTGCGTTGCAAAATGAAGGAACAAAGGAAGGCTACCAAAAGTGAAATAAGGGAAATATAGAGGGAACCAACAGTGATGGGAAGGAAATCAGGACTCAATTCAACTATTTGGAACAAAAAGAAGAAATAAACATTCAGCAAGAACAGAATGAAGAAACAAGAATTCAAAAAAATGAGGAGAGGCCTAGGAAACTCTGGTACAACTTTAAACATTCCAATATCCGAATCATAGTGGTGCCAGAAGGAGAAGACCAACAGCAAGAAATTGAAAATTTATTTGAACAAATAATGAAGGAAAACATCCCCAATCTGGCCAAGGAAACAGACTTCTAGGAAGTCCAGGAAGCCCAGAGACTCCCAAAGAAATTGGACTCAAACAGGAATACACCAAGGCACATCATCATTAAGTTACCCAAGATTAAAGATAAGGAAAGAATCTTAAAAGCGGTAAGAGGAGAGGAGAGTTACATACAAAGGAGTTCCCATCAGACTATCAGCTGATTTCTCAAAAGAAGTCTTATAGGCAAGAAGGAGCTGGAAAGAAGTATTCAAAACAGTGAAAGGCAAGGACCTACATCCAGGATTACTCTACCCAGCAAAGCTATCATTTAAAATAGAAGGGCAAATAAAGTGCTTCCCAGATAAGGTCAATTTAAAGGAGTTCATCAGTACCAAGTCTTATTATATGTTAATAAGGAACTTATTAAATGTTAAAGGGACTTATCTAAGAAATAGATCAAAAACTATGAACAATAAAATGAAAACAAACTCACAACTACCAACAACTGAACCTAAAACAAAAACAAAAACTGAGCTAATAATAGAACAGGAACAGAATCAGAGAAATAGACATCTCATGGAGGGTTTTTAGTGGGGAGGGGGAAGGGGAAAATAGGGGGGAAAGGTACAGGGTAAAAGAAGCATAATTGGTAGGCAAAAAATAGATGAGGAGAGGTTAAGAATGGTATAGGAATCAGAGAAGTCAAAGAACTTATATGGACATGAACTAAGGGTGGTATACTGGAGGGTTAAGGAATGCAGGGTGGAGGGGGGATAAAGGAGAAAATTAGGAAAACTATAATAGCATAATCAATAAAATATTATTAAAACATTAAAGTGGAGAATGTTAAAAAGTTTAATTGTGTTGGTATTAATAAAATTACATACCTATAAAGTGTTTTGAAAGGCTGTGTTTGACTTTAGTTAATATTCTTGATGACTCTTTCAATGTGTTTGATCATTTCATGATGGGTGATTTATGAATGCACCTGCCTACACCACGCAGAGTTTTCAGCAGTTTTTAACCAAAAAAACAGCATGACCCCTAGCCCTATCATCCCTATTCACTCGATCTCACCCCAAGTGCCCTTTTTTTTTCCTTTAGATAAAAAAAGTCCACAAAGGGAAGCATTTTGCTGATGTGGAAGAGGTGAAACAAACAAACAAAAAAAGACCACCAGAAGCACTAAATGGAATCAAATCAACAAGTTCAAAGTCTGTTTTGAGCAGTGGAAAAAATATCTCAATAGGTGTATTGCATCAAATGGAGAGTACTTTGAAGATGACTGAGGTTTATTTGTTTTAAATCAGTAAATTGATTTTTAATTTTTTTAAGATTTTATTTATTTATTTTAGACAGAGGGGAAGGGAGAGAGAAAGAGAGAGAGAGAGAAATATCAATGTGTGGTTGCCTCTCACGTGTGCCTTACTGGGGACCTGACCTGCAACCTAGGCATGTGTCCTGACTGGCAATCAAAATGGCAATCCTTTGGTTCACAGGCCAGTGTTCAATCCACTGAGCCACACCATCCAGGACAGAAGGTGACTGAGATTGAAACATGTAAGAATAAATACACAGATTTCTGAGATCAGACGAGATCAGGCACATTCATGGTGGTAAGGCCACAGACAATACACAGACTTCTGGCCAAGATGGAGGTTTAGGTAGATACACTTTGCTTCCTTGCACAACCAAAAGAAGGAAAACAACAAATTTAAAAACAAAAATTAACCAGGAATGCCAGAAAATTGAACTGTATGGAAGTCTGACAACCAAGGAGTTGCAGAAGAAACATTCATCCAGACCAATAGGAGGGGTGGAGATGGGCCGCTGGGGTGGAGAGTACTCCCAGGAAGGCAGTGGCTGGAGGATTGGGGCAGGTGAGGCAGCAGCTGGCAGATTGGGTGGTCCCACATTTACAGATAAAACTGGAGGAACAACTGGGAAGCGAGGCAGACCACGCAACCCAGGGTACCACGTGGGGTAATAAAGCCTTAAAACCTCTGACTGTAAAAAATCTGTGAGGGTTGTGGTAGTAGGAGAAACTCTGAGTCTCACAAGATAATTCATTGGCAAGACTCACTGGGTAGGTAGTAGTACATACACAAACCCACTCATCCAAGAATCAGCACCAGAAGGGCCAAATTTGCTTCCAGGTATCAGGGGAAGTGACTGAAAAGCCTGCTGAGAGCCGAGCAAGCTGCACTGCTCCCTCTCAGACTCCTCCCCCACATACAGCACCACAAGGAAGCTAGGTGGATTGCCCTGCCAGGGTGAATACCTAAGGCTCTGCCCCTTCCAACGTAACAGGTGCACTGAGACAAAAAATTATGGCCCAAATGTAAGAACAGGTCAAAGCACCAAAAACAGAACTAAGCAATGAAGAGAGAGCCAACGTATCACATGCAGAGTTCAAAACAATGGAAATCAGGAGGTTCACAGAAATGGTTGAGTATTCTTGCAAAAGACAGGAAAAAGTAAAGGCTATAAAAGTGAAATAAAGAAAAATGTACAGGGAACCAACAGAGACAGGAGGGAAACCAGGATGCAAATCAATGATTTGGACCAGAAGGAAGACATAAATATTCAACCAGAACAGAATGAAGAAACAAGAATTTAAAAAAAAAAAAAGGAAAGCCTTAGGAACCTCTGTGACAACTTTAAACATTCCAACATCCAAATCATAGGGATGCCAGAAGGAGAAGAGGAAGAGCAATAATGGAAAATTTATTTGAAAAAATAATGAAGGAGAACTTCCCTAATCTGGCAAAGGAAATAGACTTTCAGGAAGTCCAGGAAGCTCAGAGAACCCAAAAGAAGTTGGACCCAAGGAAGCACACACCAAGGCACATCATAATTACATTACCCAAGATTAAAGATAAAGAGAGAATCTTAAAAGCCGCAAGAGAAACAGAGACAGTTACCAACAGAGGAGTTCCCATGAGACTGTCAGCTGATTTCGTAAAAGAGACCTTACAGGCAAGAAGGGGCTGGAAAGAAGTATTCCAAGTCATGAAAGTCAAGGACCTACATCCAAGATTGCTCTATCCAGCAAAGCTGTCATTTAGAATGGAAGGACAGATAAAGTGCTTCTCAGATAAGGTCAAGTTAAAGGAGTTCACCATCACCAAGCCCTTGTTATATGAAATGTTAAAATGACTTATCTAAGAAATAGAAGATCAAATACTATGAACAGTAAAGAGACAACAAACACAACTATCAATAGCTGAACCTAAAACCAAAAACAAATATAAAAATAAACCAAGCGAATGACTAGAACAGGAACGAAGATCACATAGAGGGTTATCAGCGGAGAGGGGGTGGGTAGAGAATGTGGGGAAAGGTACAGGGAATACAAATTATAAAAGGTAGGTACAAAATAGGTGGAGGTTAAGAATAGTATGGGAAAGAGAAGTGAAAGAACTTATATGTATGACCCATGTACATGAAATAAGGTGGGAGAATGATGGTGGGAGGGGCGATGCAGAGGGGAGAAGATTAAAGGGGAGAAAAAAATTGGGACAACTGTAATACCATAATCAATAAAATATATTAAAAGAAAAAAAGAATAAATATACTTTTTTGTAAATAAATTTCATTTTGGCGGATCCCCCTTTGTATGTAAAAATCTAAATAGTGAACATAAGCATCATTCACAAAAATTTCTTTAGCTTTTCAAGAAATGGTGCTGGAACAATTGGACTTCCCATGTCAAAATGAATCTAGACACATACCTTATAACTCCACAAAATTAACTCAAAATGGATCAGAGACATAAACGTAAAACACGAAACTATAAAACTCCTAGTAGATAATACAGGAAAAAACCTAGATGACCCTTGATATAGTGATGACTTTGTAGATAGAAAAACAAATGCACAATACATGGATGAAATAATTGATAACCTATATTTCATTACATTAAAAAGTTCTGCTTTGCAAAGTACAATTTCAAGAGAATGAGAATACAAGCCACAAACTGGGATAAAATATTTGCAAAAGATTCATTTGATAAAGGACTGTTACCCAAAATACACAAAGGACTCTTAAAACTCAACAATGAGGAAACAAACAACATGATTTAAAAAGGGTGGAAGACTTTAATAGACACCTAAACAAAGGATATAATAAGCATATGAAGGAATGTTCCAGGCATGGCATCAGTGAAATGCAAATTAAAAAAACAATGATATACCACTACACACCCATCAAATGGTCAAATTCCAGAACAGTGACAACTCCAAATGTGACAGGAATGCAGAACAGGAGAAACCCTCATTCATTGTTGGTGGGAATGATAAATGGTACAGACACTTTGGAAGACAGATGGGTGTGTCTTACAAAACTAAACATATTCTTACCATATGATCCAGTAACAACACTGCTTGGTACTTATCCAAAGGAGTGTAAACTTATGTTCCTGCAAATACCTGCACACAAGTATTCAGAACTGCCAAAACTTGGAAGGAACCACGTCTTTCAGTAGGTGAATGTATAAAGAAATGTGGGACATCCAGACAATGGAATATTATTCACTACTAAAAATAAAACACTATTAAGCCATGAAAAGATATAGAGGAACTTTAAATGGATACAAGACGTTTATCAGATATGAGATTTGCACATTTTTTTAGACTCTGGTTTCTCTTTTCATTCTCTTAATGTTCTCAGAAAAGACCAAGTTCTTAAATTTGATGAAATACAATCTATTAGTCTTCTCTTTTATGGATGACGTTTTAGTATGAAATCTAAAATAAATATCTGCTTAACCCAAGGTCAAAAGGATTTTGTCTTATGATTTATTCTGAAAGATTGTATGTTTAGGCTTCAATTTAGAATTATGATCCATTTTGAGTTAATTTTAATATACAGTTCAAGCAATGAATCAAAGCCCACTTTTATGCATGTTCATATCCAATTCTTCCAGTACTATTTGTTGAAAAGACTATCTTTTCTCCTCTGAATTGCCTTTATACTTTCACCAAAAATATCAATTACTCATACATCTGGGTGTATTTATGGAGTCTTTATTCTGTTCTATTCATCTATATGTCTATCCTTTTTCTATCAAGTTGATTGTAGTTTTACACTAAGTCTTGAAATTGCATTGAATCTGTGGATGTATTTGGAGAGAATTAGCATATTAATGATATTGAATCTTCTAATCCATGAGCATGATATATATCTCCATTGATCCAGGTCCTTTATTTCTCTCAGCAGTATTTTTGTAGTTTTCAGTGTATAGGAATTGCACACTTTGGCGTGACTTATTCTTTTGTATTTCAAATTTTTGATGCTATTATAAAAGATATTTTATAATTCTTACTTCCTATTTTTCATTATTAGAACTTAGAAATGTAGTTGCATTTTGATTTATTGCACTTATTTCATTGGTTTTGTTTATTCTGTGATCTTTTTAAACTCATAAGCTTTAGGAACATTTTAGTATTGCCCATCAAATTTTCTACATTGACAAATTATGCCATCTGAAAAAAAGATACTTTTACTTCTTCCTTTGCAGCCATCTTATCTTACTGTACTGGCAATTTTGAATGGAAGTGGTGAGAGCAGACATGTTTCTGATATTGAGAAAAGGAATTCCATCTTTCTTCATAGAGTATAAATTTAGCTGAAGGGAACTGATAGATACCCCTTCAGGTCAAAAAAAGAAAAAAAAAACCCTTAAATTCCCAGTTTGCTGAGATATTTTAGCACAGATAAATAATGAATTTTTAAAAATGTTTTATCTGCATCTACTGAGATGTGTTAGGTGGTTGACTTATATTAAGTTTTAATTTTTTTAAATATTTTATTATTTTTTTTAGAGAGAAAGGAAGGGAGGGAGAAAGAGAGGCAGAGAAACATCAATGTGTGGTTTCCTCTTGCACTCCCCCACCTAGGGACCTGGCCCGCAACCCAGGCACGTGCCCTGACTGGGAATCAAACTGACAACACTTTGGTTCACAGGTCAGCACTCAATCCACTGAGCCACACCAACCAGGGCTGAATTTTAATTTTTAGTCTTTCAGTATGGTGAATTATAATTTTTGATTTTCAAATGTTAAACCCAAGCATGCCTGGTATTAACCCTACTAAGTAAAAATGTATTATCCACTTTGTAAAACCATGATTTCCAAATGTTAATGCCATACATTCCTGCCATTATCCCCACAAAATAATAACGTATTATCCACTTTGTATTCAGTTGGATCTGATTTTCCAAAATTTTGTTAAAAATTTCTACATTTCTGTTATAATGAGGAATATTGAATTGTAGGTGTTTTTTAAATATCTTTTATTGATTACGTTATTACAGTTGTCCCATTTCTCTCCCATCATCCCCCTTCACCCTGCACACCCCCTCCCACCCACATTTCCCCCTTTAGTTCATATCCATGTGTCATAAGTTCTTTAGCTTCTATATTTCTCACACTATTCTTGCCCTCCACCGGTCTATTTTTTATCCACTGTCTATGCTACTTATTCTTGGTACCTTTTCCCCCTATCTCCCCCCCACTCCCCTGTTACTAACCCTCTATATGATCTCCATTTCTGTTTCTGTTACTGTTCTAGCTGTTTGCTTAGTTTGCTTTTGTTTTAGGTGTGGCTGTTAATATCTGTGAGTTGGCTGTCTTTTTACTGTCCTATTTTTTATCTTCTTTTTCTTAGATAAATCCCTTTAACATTTCATATAATAAGGGCTTGGTGATGATGAACTCCTTTAACTTGACCTTATCTGAGAAGCACTTTATCTACCCTTTCATTCTAAATGAAAGCTTTGCTGGATAGATCAATCTTGGATGTAGGTCCTTGACTTTCATGACTTGGAATACTTCTTTCCAGTCCCTTCTTGCCTGGAAGGTCTCTTGAGAAATCAGCTGACAGCCACATGGGAACTCCTTTGTAGGTGACTGTCCCCTTATCCCTTACTGCTTCTAGAATTCTCTCCTTCATTTTAATCTTGGGTAATGTAATTACAATGTGCCTTGGTGTGTTCCTCCTTGGGTCCAACTTCTTTGGGACTCTCTGAGCTTCCTAGACTTCCTGGAAGTCTATTTCCTTTGCCAGATTGGGGAAGTTCTCCTTTATTATTTGCCCAAATAAGTTTTCCACTTGTTGCTCTTCTTCTTCCCCTTCTGGTACCCCTAATTTGGATGTTGGGATGTTTAAAGATGTCCCGGATGTTCCTAAGCCTCTCCTCATTTTGTTGAATTCTGGTTTCTTCCTTCTTTCTGTTTGGTTGTTTCTTCCTTCCTCTGGTCCACTCCATTGATTTGAGTCCCAGTTTTGCTCCCATCATTATTGGTTCCCTGTGCATTTTCCTTCATTTCACTTTTTATAGCCTTCATTTGTTCATCTAATTTGTGAGGAAAATCAACCAATTCTGTGAGCATCCTTTCACCAGGGCTTTGAACTGTGCATCTGATAGGTTGGCTATCTCTTGGTCACTTACATGAATTGGCTCTGGTGCTGATTTGTTCTCCCGTTTGAGCCATTTTGGTGTTTTTTTTGGGGGGGTCTGGTCACAGCTGTTACATAGTGAGGGGTGGAGCCTTAGGTGTTCCCCTGGGCAGGGAAGCCAAGTCCCTGGGTAGTGACATTTTATGTGGGGGTGGGGTCTGAGACGGAAAAATGGCATTTGGTCTGCTCTGTCTTGGATTCCAGTCCCTTCTGCCAATTCCCATTAGCCTGGATTATCTGCGCAGGAATGTGGGACCACCTGGTCAGCCAGCTGCCTTGTGTGGCCTCACTGGGTCTGTACCATTGCCATCCTGTATCGGGGTTCAATAGCCACCACCTGTATGCCTGGGATCTGCCAGCCGCTGCTGCCTGTGTGCCTGAGTCCACCAACCTCCACTTTTTCCTGCCGCGACTCTGCCCATTTTACCAATCTAGATGAACGGTTGTTGGACTTCTGTACAGTTCAATTTTCTATCAGTTCTGCTTGTTTTCTTGTTTCTAAATCTTTGTTGTCCTTAATTTTGGATGTGCAAGGAGGCACAGTGTGTCCACTTACACCTCCATCTTGGACAGAAGTCCTTGGAAGTTTTATAATTTTGTAATTTTGTCTTTGGTTTGGGTAACAGGGCATATGAATTTCATAAAATGAATTGGGCATCTGCTCTTATTCCTCTATTTTCAGACACAGTTTATGAAAAGTTGATATCATCTTCTATATAAATGTTTCATTTAATTCACCAGTGAAAACTTTTGGGCTAAATTTTTGTGTGGAGGGGAATTGTTTGAAAATTCAACTTCCTCTGCAAATATAAGGTTATTCATGTTTTGTTTGGTTTAGTTACTTTGTCAGTTAGGTTTTTTAATATTTGTTATTGATTATGCTATTACATTTTTCCCAAGTTTTTCCCCTCTACACTCCTCTGCCCTGCCCCCCAACCCTCCAGCATTCCCCTCCTCAGTCCACAATCATGGGTTGTATATATAAGTTCTTTGAGTCCTCAGTTTCCCATACCATTTTGTATTTCTCCCTGTCTACCTTGTGCCTACTAACCATGTTTGTTCTTCCCTGTGCCTTTTCCCTCCTATTCCTCCCTTCCCCCTCACCACTGAACTCCCTCTGTGTGATGTCCATTTCTCTGATTCTGTTCCTGTTCTGGTTGTTTGCTTAGTTTTTGTTTCTGCTAGTTTCTTTTAGTTTAATTTGTTGACAGTTGTGAGTTTGTTGTCATTTTACTGTTCATAGTTTTGATCTTTTTATTTAGATAAGTCCCTTTAATATTTCATATAATACAGTCTTGGTGATGATGAACTCCTTTCACTTGACCTTATTTGAGAAGCACTTTATCTGCCCTTCCATTCTAAAGGATACTTTTGCTGGATAGAGTAATCTTGGATGTTGGTCCTTGCCTTTCATGACTTGGAACACTTCTTTCCAGCCCCTTTGTGCCTGTAAGGTTTCTTTTGAGAAATCAGCTCATAGTCTAACAGGAACTCCTTTTTAGATAACTATCTCCTTTTCTTTTGCTGCTTTTAGGATTCTGTCTTTATCTTTAATCTTGGGTAACTTAATGATGATTTGCCTTGGTGTGTTTCTCTTTGGGTCCAACTTCCTTGGGACTCTCTGTGCTTCCTGGACTTCCAGGAAGTCTATTTCTTTCACCAGATTGGGGAAGATTCCCTTCATTATTTGTTCAAATAAGTTTTCAATTTCTTGCTGTTGTTCTCCTACTGGCACCCCTAAAATTTGGATATTGGAATGTTTCAGGTTGTCCCAGAGGTTTGTAAGAGTCTCTTCAGTTTTTCAAATTCTTGTTTCTTCATTTTGATCTGGATGGATGTTTATTTTTTTCCTTTTGTTCCAAATTGTTGATTTGAGTCCTGGTTTCCTTCTTGTCACTGTTGGTTCCCTGAACATTCTTCTTTATTTCACTTTGGGTATCCTTCATTTTTTTTTGTTTGTTTGTTTTTTTCATTTTTCAACCAAGCTCAATCAGATCTGTGAGCATTTTTATTACCAGGGCTTTAAATTCTCAATCAGATAGGTTGGCGATCTCCCCCTGACTTAGCTCTCTTTCTGAGGCTCTGCTCTCTTCTTTCATTTGGGCCATATTTCTTTGTCTTGGTGCAGCTGATAGGTTGTAAGGGGGCAGGGCCTTAGGTATTCACCAGGGCAGGGCAACCCTCTTTGCTGCACAGCAGCACTGCCTGTTGGGGAGGGGCCAGAGAGGGAATTGTGTGGCTTGCCTGCTTGTCTCTAGCGCACTTTTCAATGGACTTGGGGCCTCTCCTGTGAGACTGGGAACTTCTCTTGCTGTGGCAACCCCAGCTGTAGCCCACAGCCCCCTCTAGATTCCCCTTACGTCAGCCCCTCCCAGAAGCCAGTGAGCTCATCAGACAGCCCCGCCCCCAATGTCCATGCATCACAGAGGTTTTTCTGAGTCAGCTGGCCTTGTCTGCTGCCTTACTGGTCTGGTTGTTCTGGTTGATTTTTTTCTTTAATTCCTTGGTTGTTGGCGTTCCATGCAGTTTGTTTTTGTGGCATTTTTGGTTGTTTATTGATTTCAGATTGGTTGTTGTCCTCCTTTTGGTTGTGCAAGGAAGTGAATGGTCTCTACCTATGCCTCCATCTTAGCTGGAACTCACGTTGTCAGTTAGTTTTAAATCATGTATATTTCTCAAATTGTTTTTCCATTTCAACTAGGTTGTCGAATTTACTGTTATAAAGTTGGTTATCATATTCCCTTATTACTTTTCTTCCTGTCTGTATCACCATTCCTGATATTGGTTACTTGTGTTTTCCACATTCTTCTTAGTCATGCTAACAAGCAGTTACAAACTTTCAGCTATATATGGTTTGGGTATTGTTTTCTAGTTCATATATTTCTATTTCTCCTTTTATTTCCTTATTTCCCTTATTTAAATTTAATTTATGTGCCCTTTTAGAGCTTAAGTGGGAAACTTAAATACCAATTTTGAATCTCTCTTCCTTATTGAGATAGGTAATTTAACTGTTTCCCATTAAGTTGTGCTTTAATTCAACTTCACAATTCTCAGTATGTTGCAATATAATTATGCAACTTAAAATAGTTTCTCATTTTTCTTGTGATTTTTTCTTTGGTCTATCAGTTATTTAGAATGGTACTTTCTTTTTCTTTTTAGAATGTGCTTTCTAATTTCCAAATAATTAGGGATTTTCTACAGATTTATTGCTATCGATTTCTTATTCAATTCATGTGTTAAAGAGAATATATACTGATGTTTTCAATCTTTTGATATTTATAGGGTCTCATTTTATGGCCCATTACATAGTATAACTTGAAGAAAATTCCATATGCCTTTGAAAAAATTGTATTCTGTAGTTATTGGGTTTAAGACTCTATATATGTCAATTAGGTCAAGGTTGTTAATAATGTAATTCAAATAATCTATGCCTTTATTGATGTTTTCCTATTCTGTCAATGACTGAGATTGAAGTGTTAGGATCTATAACTGTGAATGTAGATTTGTTTATTTAATTTTGTCTGTTTTGGCTTATGTTGTTATGCTTTTGAAACTCTGTTGTTATGCTTTAAAGTCTTTCAGCCTGAAATTTCTTTTAGTGCAAGTATGCTGATGAAGAATTCTGTTTGGTTTTGTTATTATCAGAAAATGTCTTAAATTTGCTCATATTTTCGGTGTATATTTCCACTGCCTATAATTCTCTTTGCAGATATTTTCACCACTCTAATGATGATTTTACATTGTTGTTCATTATCCATTCATTCTTATAAGAAGTCCATCCTTAGTCCTATCATTGTGACCCTGTACATGTGTAGTTTTTGTAGCTTCTTTCAGATTTTGTTTTAATCACAGACTGTTTTTCATAGTAGATTCATTATGATGCCTGAGAGTAGTTTTCTAGGTTTTTATCCTGCTGGGGTTGTACTGAACTTCTTAAATTTATATTTTTCTGTAAATTTATATTTTTAACCAAAGTATAGAAAATTCTTGCCATTATTACTGCCCCATTAATTATTATTATTTTTACTCACCTGATTTCCCCCTTTTGTTCTTAAGGAACTCATTTACATTTGTATTAAATCATCTGACACTATATCACAGGTCACTAAGGCCCTGATTATTTTCCTTCTCTGTGTTCATCAGATTGGATCTTTCTTCTAATTTATCTTTAAGTTTAATGCTCATTTCTTCAGTCATCTCCATGGAATACTATGCAGCAGAAAGGAAATCCTACCCTTTGAGATAGCATGGATGGAACTGGAGAGCTTTATGCTAGATGAAATAAGCCAGGCAGTGAAAGACAAATACCATATGATCTCACCTATAAGTGGAACCTAATCAACAAAACAAACAAGTGAGCAAAAAAGAAGCAGACACATGGAAATAAAGAACAAACTGACAGCGACCAGAGGGCTGGAGGGAAGGGTGAGGGGGCTAACTGGGAAAAGAAGGTAAAAGGTCCTCAAGGAATATGTATAAAGAACCCACGGACAAAGAGCAAGACGGGGGAGGATTAAATGTGGGGGTGGGCATAGGTAGGACAGGAGGAGAGTAATGGGGGGAAAATGGGAACAACTATAATTAAACAATAATAAAAACATTTTTTAAAAAGGCCATTGGGTGAATTACCTTTTCTTCTATATTGCTTTTCAAATATAGATTTTCTTTTTTTAGTTTCCAGTGCTCTGTTGTGATTCCCTGTTCCCTCATTTTGAGCAGATTTCCCTCTAAATTGCAAATATATTTATCCAATTGGCTTTAAAATACCATCTACAGTTTCTAACATCTGTGTTGATTTAGACTTAGTTTTTATTGATTGGTCTTTTGCTGACTATGGGTCACTTTTAGTTGTTACTTTTCATGACTAGTAAGGTTTAATTATACACTGGACATTGTAGTTAATATGTAGACCAATAATATTTTATCTTTCTCTGAAATGTATTGAAATTTTGATTTAGGAAATAGTTATCTCAGCTGAACTAAAACTTAAAACTCTGTTTACCTTTCAATGGACAGCAGTTAATTTATGTTCAGTTATTACAGCTTTCTAGCTGTTACTCACTACTGGGTTGTATGAATCTTCCCTTACATGTAAAGTTCAGGATTCAAACACAAATTTGTGTGGACTTCTAGTCTAGATGGAGGCATAGGTATATGTGGTACTTGCCTCCTCACAAAACCACATCAAATTTATAACTAAACAACAGAACAACTCTCTTTCAAAACCATCAGAAAATGAGCTGAATGGAGTCCTACAACTATGGAATTAAAGAAGAAACCACAATGAGACTGGTACAAGGGGCAGAGATGCAGAACTGGCTGATCCAACACCCCATCTGGTGGATAAAAATCAGTAGAGATATGCAGGAGCAAGGGGTCCAAGCCCTACACCAGGCCCTCCAGCCCAGGTTTCCAGTGCCCAGATGACAGGTTCCCATAACTTCTGGCTGCAAATACCAGTGGGAATGGAGTTGGTGGAAGACAGGAACTGCTGCAGTCTCAGGCAGTTCCTCTTAAAGGGCCCATGCACAAACTCACTCCCTCTGAGCTCCAGTATGGGGGCAGCAGATTGAAAGGCATCTGAGACATATGGGGAAGAACTGAACTGTCCAGCATCAGGCCAAGAATTGAGGGCAGCCTTGCGCCAGACAGAAGTGTTGGCAGAAGCCATTGTTCCTTTTCTTAGCACTCTCCCCACAGCCTACAGAGCTGGCAGGGAGGTGCAATATCTGAGACTCCATCAACCTGGCTTACACTGTATCCTCAAGGAATCTCTGAGGCCCTGCCCCATCCAACTTTCAGGTCCACCAAAGCTGTTTCCAGTGGCTTATTCATACAAATGGCATAACTTGGCTCAAGCTAAGATTTTCCTAAATTTTCTCAAACAAGCAACATCTGGCTTCAGTGAGTCCCATACCTCTTTCTAAGTGGCTCCAGACCCAGGACTACCAGCAGCTAGCCTTGGTTCACAGTTTGGCCTCACCTGGGTACCTCCAAGGCTAGCACAAGTAGGAGCCATCTGCAGATCGCTTTCCAGTTAATGCTCTGTGACTGCAGACAGAACACAAGCTGTGGCTGACCTTGGACATGCAAAAAGCAATCAAGGCTTAACTACAAGAAGAGAGTATACACAGACCATACCAGGGTGCAACTCAAGTACCCAGGTTGGGTAATAGGGGAGGCTGTGCCACTGGACCCTACAGGACATCTACTACATTAGGCCACTCTGCCAAGCCTGAGAGATGTAGTAGCTTCACCTAATACAGAAAACAGACACAGGGAGGCTGCCAAAATGAGGAGACAAAGAAACATGGCTCAAATGAAAGAACAGAACAAAACTCCAGAAAAGAGCTAAGTGAAATGGAGAAAATCAATCTATCAGATGTAGAGTTCAAAACACTGATTATAGGGATGCTCAAGGAACTTATTGAGTACCTGAACAACATAAAAAAGATCCAGTCAGAAACAAAGGATACACTAATTGAAATAAAGAACATTTTACAGGGAATCAATGGTAGAGTGGATGAAACCAAGAATCAAATCAGTGATTTGGAACATAAGGAAGTAAGAAATAACCAATTGGAACAGCAAAAAGAAAAAAAGAATCCAAAAAGAAAAAAAGAATTAAAAAAAATGAGGACAGTGTAAAGAGACTCTGGAACAACTTCAAGTGTACCAACATTCACATCATAGGGGTGCTGGAAGGATAAGAGAAATAGCAAGATATTGGAAATCTATTTGAAAAAAATTAAGAAAGAAAATTTCTTTAACTTGGTGAAGGAAATAGATATATAAGTCAAAGCACACAGAGTCCCAAGCAAGATGGACCCAAAAAGGCCCACTTCAAGACACATCATAATTAAAATGCCAAGGTTAAATACAGAGAATCTTAAAAGCAGCAAGAGAAAAGCAGATAGTTACCTACAAGGAAGTTCCCATAAGACTTTCAGCTGATTTGTCAAAAGAAACTTGCAGGCTAGAAGAAATTGGCAAGAAATATTTAAAGTGATGAAAAGCAAGGACCTACAATCAAGATTACTTTACCCAGCAAAGTTATCATTTAGGATCAAAGAATCAAAACAGATAAAGAGCTTCCCAGACAAGAGAAAGCTAAAGGAGTTCATCATCACCAAATGAGTATTATATAAAATGTTAAAGGGTCTTCTTTAAGAAGAAGAATAAGCCCTGATTGGTGTGGCTCAGTGGATTGAGTGCCAGCCTGCAAATCAAACGGTCACCAGTTTGGTTCCCAGTGAACAATTGAATCTAAGGAACAAAATAAACAAACAAGCATAACAGAAACATAATCAGAGATACAGTGAACATTTTAATGGTTACCAGATGGGAGGGGATCTGAGAGATGGGTGAAAAGGTGATGAGATTAAGAAGTACAGATTGGTAGTTACAGAATAGACATGGGAATGTAAAGGACAGCATAGGGAATAGAGTAGCTAAAGAATATATATGCATGACCCATGGACACAGACAATAGTGTAGGGACTGTCTGAAGGAGTCAGGGGGTTGGGTGGAGGGTGACAAAGGGAGAAAATTTGGGACAATTATAATAGCATGAACAAAAAATACAATAATAATAATTTAGAAAGAATTTGTGTGGAGTTTCAAAGCAGATTTTTTGGCTCTCCCCTCTGTGGCTCCCTCCTTTCAAGCATAATCCATATCAGTTTCCAACCATTCCAGCATCCTTAACTCTACCCTCTGATTTCTCAAGCCATTAACACTGTGGTTTCTTGTCTGGGTTCTAGCCATCCTATGCCATGCAGACTGAAGTAGACACTCAGGAGAAAAGCCACATAAACAAAACTTTCCCAGTGTACTTCCTTTCTTTCAAGGACAGAGTCCTCTCTGCTTTTTTTTTAATGCTTTTGGTCCCTCCCCTATGCCTAACATATTAAATAGCTACCATATTTTGTCCAGAGTGTAAACTTATCTTAAGAAGAATTAATCTGATAAAAGTCACTGTGCCAATATCAGAAATGAATCACTCTTGGTCTTTTATTTACCATGACAGAAAGCACTCTTACTAAAAAAAACTATTCCTCTCAAACTATGTTATTCAAATAGGTGTTCTGCACAACACTAATTGATTATTATTATAGTACTCTCATTTATGCATGGAGGATATAGTCTAACACCCTTAGTCAATGCCTGAAACCATGTATAATACTGAACTCACTATATAGTATTTTTTCATATATACATATTTATAGTAAAGATTAAATCATAAATTAGGCAGAGTAAGGGGTTAACAACAATAACTAATAATAAAATAGAACAATTGTGACAATATGCTATAATAAAAGTTACATAAGCCCTGTCTGGTGTGGCTCCATTGGGTGCACCATTGTCCTACGGACAAAAAGGTACAATTCCCAGCCAGGGCTCATGCCTACTTTGCATGTTCAGTCCCTCATCAGGGCGTGTGCAAGAGGCAAATGATTGATGCTTCTCACTCACATCGATATTTCTCTACCTCTCTATTCCTCCCTTCTCTTCTCACTAAAATCAGAAGAATGTCCTCAGGTGAGGATAAAAAAGTGATATTGATACAGTGTCTTTCTCATTCAAAATATTTTAGTGTACTGTACTCACCCTTCTTCATGTGATAATATGATGTGATACATGAAGTGAGGTGAATTATGTAGGCCTTGTGAAATAGTGTCAGGCAACTACTGACCTTCTGGTGATACAGCTACTAAGTGACTAATGGACAGATAGTGTATGCAGCATGTATAGACAGACTGGACAAAGAGATGACTCATGTCTTGGACAGGATGGAGCATAACAGAGCAATATTTCATCATGCTACCCAGAATGGCACACAATTTAAAAGTTACAAATTTTCTATTTGGTATTTTGAACCTCAGTGGACTGGGAGTAAATCAAACAATGGAAAGTATAACCATGGATAAGGAGGGGCTACTGTAAAAGAGAAAAGTGGGTTACATGATCAAATATAGCTTGGGAATATAGTTTTGCAAAACAGTTTTCTTTACTCCAGGACTTTTAAACACTTTAATATGCTAGTGAAACTTCTACATCCTTACATAGAATATGTTCTTGAGATAGGCCCCAAACTTTTTAATACATGATTAGTAGCATGTATTCATTTATTCAAAAATATTTATTAAGCTGCAAAGAGTGGAGACTGGAGTATAACCCCCTCTCTACGTACAACTCTTTTAGGGCCACAATTCACTATCTCTTTTTAAACTTCCAATTTCAATGTGAGTAACTGACTCATAGTGACTAGGTTTATGCAATTTAATCCTCATGAATATTTACCTTTTAATCATCATATGTACACAACGAAGGTGCTGTGGTTGAAAAAGTGAGATAAAAAGAGATTCACCAATTATTAATTTACATGGACTAGAAAAATACATACAAAATTGCCTAGCATGGTATCCAGCACAGATGAGATCCTGATAAATATTTAGTTCCTTGTTAAATGTTTTTTCCCTTCCTATGTTTATTAAGTGCTTTCAACAGGATTGATCAGAGGTTAGCAAACTCTAGCTCCCAGGTCAAATGAAGTCAGAAGCTTATTTTATATAGTTCCATAGCTAAAAATGTTTTTTACACATTTAAAGGGGTATTATAAAAGAGGAGAGAAATATGTGACAGAGCCCTTATTGGGTCATAAAACCTTAAACATTTGTTACATTGTCTTACAGAAAATATTTTATGATCCCTGAGATATAGTTTAATCCGTGCACCTATCTAAAATAAGAGGTATAGTAGACTTCATTATATTTATTAGGTGCTGAGGTAGAAACCATGTTTAAAATATTAAAAACATTATTTTATTGGTTTTCCTATGTTTTCAAAGGCCATCTCAGATCTTACCTTTTCTCCTTTTCCAGCACTACAGTAACACTTTGATCCTAGAGAACACCCATAGCAAGCCTATGAAGAAAGACAAAGGGGGAAGAAAATCATTAAATATAAACCTGAACATCATATTGTGACTTACAGGTCAACTGAATTCAACAATCCAAACTTATAAGAATATACCAAAAAAATATCTGAAAGGCTATATACCAAATTGCAAACAGTGATTACTTCTGGGGAAGTTTTCACCTGTTCATTGTATACATTTCTGTTAGAACTTTTCACAATAAGCAAATATAATTGTAAATTTTGTTATTATTTAAGTATAGTTGTTATACAATATTGTATTAGTTATATTAGTTTCAGGTGTACCATAGAGTGATTTGACATTTTTATACTTTACAATGTCATCACACTTCACTAATTCTAGCAATCATCTGTCACCGTTCAAACTCATCACAATATTGTTAACTATTTTCCTCTTTCTCTTTTTTGCCCATTCCCTCTCCACCTTCCTTCTGGCAACCATTCTTTTGATCTCTGTCTCCATCAGACTGTTTTTGTTTGTTCATTTCCTAGAATCCTCACATAAGTGAAACCATTTGGCATTTGTCTTTTTCTGCCTGACTGACTTAACTTAGGATAATGCCCTCTGTATCTACCCACATTCTCACAAATGGCAGTATTTCATTCTTTTTTACTGCTGTGTAATATTCCATTGTACGTGTGTGTGTGTGTGTGTGTGTGTGTGTGTGTATCATATCTTTTTTATCCAATCACTTATCAATGGACACCTTCGTTGCTTCCACATCTTGGGTATTATAAATAATGTGCAATGAACATAGGGGGTGCAAATATCTTTACAAATTAGTCTTTTAATTTGCTTCAGATAAATATTCAGGAGTGGAATTGCTAGGTCATATACTATATCTATTTTTAGTTTTTCAATAGATCTCCACACTGCTTTCAACACTGGTTGCACCAATTTGCAGTCCCATCAACAGTGCACATGGGTTCTTTTTTCTCCTTATCATTACCAACACATCATCTGTTATAATATATTTTTATAATTTTAAAGCAAAACATATATATTTTAAAATTAAAAATAAATTCATGAAACTTTTCTGTAATATAATTTGCCATTGTGTAAGCGCTTAAAAACTCCTTTTTGTTCCTAACATCTCCTGTAAGAAATTACCTATTATTCTATATTAGCAATTACCTTGGCATTTAGTTAAAAATGCCTTCTACTTGAAGTTGCTTCTTTTCTTCACTCATGAGTAACAATGGAGTATAAACACTTTCTCATCTCTAGTAGCACAGTCCTTAACAGCTTCCAGCTTTATTGCAAACGCTGTTCCCACAACCTAAATGTTTATAATAGCCACTACTAACAATTTAATTAACTCATATTAAGAACCAACGTCCTAAAGGCAGAAAAATATTCTCCTATAAAATAAGAACCTATAGGACAAGAAGACAGTAGATGACTTCTTCCCATCCAGAACAATACTTTACTCTAGCCCAAAGCTTAACTGCTTAGAAAAACTAATAGTTAATTAGTTTAACACATGTAAATAGCTCAGTATTTATATACAATAAAGTAGTATTCTTCTCATCAAATAAGAGAAGCTTTTATGTGATGTATATGACAGGAGACCCCCAAAAAACAAAATTAACTTCTGGAGGACAGGCCCCTTATAGTACAGGATTCCACCACTAGTTGAGTGTTCAAGGAACCTATCTCTTTAGCGAACCATATGGCATTGTTGTGGGAGGCTGAGATAGGCTTTGGTGAATTTTTTTTGAAAACTCTTCCAATGCATGTGCCCATTTCATGACTTACGAGCACACCTGTCCACACTCTGCTGAGTGTTCGGCAGTTACTGACCAAAAATGGAATGACCCCATGACCTATCCTCCCTATTCACCCAATCTCACCCCAAAGGACTATATTTTTGGCACCCCAGATGAAAAAAGAAAGACGTCAAAGGAAAACATTTTACTGATGTGGAAGAGGTGCAACAAAAAATGTTAGAACCACTCAAAATATCAAAATCAATGAGTTCAAAACTGTTTTGAGACTTCTGGTCAAGATGGAGGCGTAGGTGGACACACTGTACCTCCTCTCACAACCAAAATTAAGCACAACGAAAATATAGAACCAAAAAAACCCCCCAACCAGAACAGATAGAAAATTGAATTGTACAGAAGTCCAACAACGATTCACCTAGACCGGTAAGAGGGGTAGAGTCGGAGGCCGGCAGAGAGGGGTCGCGGCAGGAAAAAGCAGTCTCTAGTGGTCCCAGATGTGCAGGCAGCATTTACCAAGCACAGGGAGGCAACGAGCAGACCAAGCAAGGCGAGCAAGGCGGCTGACCGTGGTCACACATTTGTGTGTAGATAACCAGGCAAAAACCGGCAGGGAGACAGACTGCACAACCCAGGGCCCCAGTGCTGGGAAATAAAGCCTAAAAGCACCAATTGAAAACACATGTGGGGGTTGAGGTGCTGGGAGAGAATCCCAGCCTCACAGGAGAGTTTGCTGGAGAGACCCACAGGGTCCTAGAACATACACAAGCCCACCCATATGGAAGTCACCACCAGAATGGCCCAATTTGCTTAGGGAAAGTGGTGGAAGGAACTGGAATCCAAGAGTGGAGCGAGTGCCATTGTTCCTTCTCGGACCCCACCCCCACATACAGCATCACAGCTCAGCAACTGGGTTACCCCGCCCTGGTGAACACCTAAGGCTCCACCCCTCACTATGTAACAGCCACGACCAGACCCAAACAACAACAACAACAACAACAAAAAAAAAAAACCCAAAACCAAAAATGGCTCAAACGGGGGAACAGAATAAAGCCCCAGAGCTAATTCATCTAAGCAACCAAGAGATAGCCAACCTATCAGATGCACAGTTCAAAGCCCTGGCGATTAGGAACCTCAGAGAATTGGTTGATTTTGGTCACAAATTAGATGAACAAATGAAGGCTACAATAAGTGAAAAGAAGAAAAACGCACAGGGAACCAATAGTGATGGGAAGAAAACTGGGACTCAAATCAATGGAGTGGACCAGAAGGAAGAAAGAAACAACCAAACAGAAAAGAAGGAAGAAACAAGGATTCAAAAACATGAGGAGAGGCTTAGGAACCTCCAGGACATCTTTAAACATCCCAACATCTGAATTATAGGGGTATCAGAAGGGGAAGAGGAAGAGCAACAAGTGGAAAACTTAGTTGAACAAATAATAAAGGAGAACTTCCCTAATCTGACAAAGGAAATAGACTTCCAGGAAGTCCAGGAAGCTCAGAGACTCCCAAAGAAGTTGGACCCAAGGAGGAACACACCAAGGCACATCACAATTACATTAGCCAAGATTAAAATGAAGGAGACAATTGTAGAAGCAGCAAGGGATAAGGGGACAGTCACTTACAAAGGAGTTCCCATCAGACTGTCATCTGATTTTTCAAAAGAGACCTTCCAGGCAAGAAGGGGCTGGAAAGAAGTATTCCAAGTCATGAAAGTCAAAAACCTACATCCAAGATTGCTCTATCCAGTGAAGTTGTCATTTAGAATGGAAGTGCAGATAAAGTGCTTCTCAGATAAGGTCAAGTTAAATGAGTTCATCATCACCAAGCCCTTATTATATGAAATGTTAAAGGGACTTATCTAAGAAAAAGAAGATAAAAGATAGGACAGTAAAAAGACAGCAAAGTCACAGATATTAACAACCACACCTAAAACAAAAGCAAACTAAGCAAATAGCTAGAACAGGAACAGAAACACAGAAATGGAGATCACATGGAAGGGTAGCAACAGGGGAGTGAGAGGAGGAGAGAGGGGAAAAGGTACAGAGAATAAGTAGCATAGATGGTGGTTAGAAAATAGAAAGGGGGAGGACAAAGATAGTGTGGGAAAAGTAGAAGCTAAAGAAGTTGTGACACATGGACATGAACTAAAGGGGGGGAATGTGGGTGGGAGGAGGTTTGCAGGGTGGAGGGGAATGATTGGGTAGAAATGGGACAACTGTAATAGCAGAATCAATAAAAACCATTTATAAAAAACAAAAAATCTGTTTTGAGCAATGGAAAAAACATCTTGATAGGTATGTTCCATCAAATTTTGATGACTGGAGTGTAAGCATGGAAGAATAAATACATATTTTAATACACAGGATGTCCAGGAAGCCCAGAGAATCCCAAAGAAGTTGGATGCAAGGAAGCACATACCAAGGCACATGATAATTACATTACCCAAGATTAAAGATAAAGAGACAATCTTGCTAGCAGTGAGAGAAAAAGAGACAGTTACCAACAAAGGCCTTCCCATAAGACTACCAGCTGATTTCTCAAAATAAACCTTGCAGGCAAGAAGGGGCTGGAAAGAAGTATTTTAAGTCATAAAAGGCAAGGACCTACATTCAAGATTACTCTATCCAGGAAAGCTTTCATTTAGAATGAAAGGGCAGATAAATTGCTTCTTAGATAAGGTCAAGTTAAGGAAGTTCATCATCACCAAGTCCTTATTTAATGAAATGTTAAAGGGACTTATCTAAGAAAAAGAAGAAGATCAAATATATGAACAGTAAAATGCCAACAAACACCATTATCAACAAGTGAACCTAAAAAACAAACTAAAACTGAGCAAACTAGACCAGGAACAGAATCACAGAAATTGAGATCATATGGAGGGTTTTCAGCGGGGGCATGGGGAGAATGGGAGAAAAGGTACAGGGAATAAGGAGCATAAATGATAGGTAGAAAATTGAAAAGGTGTGGTTAAGAATAGTACAGGAAATGGAGAAACCAAAGAATTTACATCTGCGAACCATAGACATGAACTATGGAGAGGGGGAATGCTGGATGAAGGTGGGGCATAGGGCAGAGGGGAATAATGGGGAGAAAAAAATGGGACAACTATAATAACATAATCAATAAAATATACTTTAAAAAAAGTAAAAGAAATTTTTAAAAAATTCATTACCTGTGTAAGATTAAAAGCAATTGTTATATGCACACCAACCACTAGATGCCACTTTTCATGCAATTATAATAGGAATTCCCACAAGGAAATAGCCCTAATTTGACATCTGGTTAACAGAACATCTTAATTTTTACCAATATCTATTAATATTGATTAGGTATCAAATAAGGAAAGAGGACAACATTAGGGCTATGAGTTGTAGATAAAATTATGAAGATTTGAGTCCTGCCTTTAAGGAACATTCAATGTAGTTAAAGAAAAAAAAAAAACTGGGCCCAAACAAAAGAATATAAAATATACTGGAAATATTATATCGCAAACAGTGGTAATAGAAAGAGCTCTAAAATACAAGAAATGCATCCAGAGTTTACCTCAGAAATTAAATCATTCAAATCATTAAATCATTATGAACATGTTATTCCCATACACTGGGATTCAGTTTTCTCTTTGGTAAGAGGACAGAGATAGACAGTATGATCACTTCAAGTAGCTTGCAGCTTTCATAGTCTGTGACTCAGTAGAAATTACTAAATAAAAATGAGTTGTATAGTCAATAATTGTGTTCAAAGTTAGGAGGGTTCCCTTGACCCTGAGTGTGTTCATCATAGTTCTGTAGCAAAGGTAAATACCTTGACTTCAGTTCTGAAAGATGGGTAGACAGACAAGTAGAGGAAAAATGGCCATGCCGGGCATTAGGATTAAAAAAACAAAGATTTTGTGGGTAAAGAGTCATGTAAAACAGACTGTAGTACCTCAATCAAAAGGGTTCCTTAAGTCAATATGAAGAAAGTACAGTATGAGACAAGGCCAATCAAAACTTTTTCTCAAAAAGTGTAGAAAAATTATTTAATTCTATAGAGTCACTAAAGACAGTTGAAGCAAGATAATGATGCTTTCTTTAATTTTTAGTGTGGTAGAAAATAATAAAATAAAAACTAAGGAAGTTTTCTTATCACATAGTACAACACATCATAATGCATTACTAATTAAAAACTATGGTATTGCTCAAAGAATAGGCAGATCAATGAACCAAAACAGAAAGAACAGAAACAGACAGACACACACACACTTAAAATATGATAAAAGTGCCAATCAGTAAATGAATGGATCGAAAAACTATGGTACATTTACACAATGGATTTCTACACAGCAGAAAGAAAAAAGGAGCTCCTACCCTTTGTGAGAGCATGGATGGAACCGGAAAGCTTTTGCTAAGTGAAATAAGCCAGGCTTTGAAAGACAAATACCGTATGATCTCACCTATAAGTCGAAGCTAGTCAACAAAATGAACAAGTAAACAAAATATAACCACAGACATTGAAATTGGTACAAGCTGACAATGACCAGAGAGGAGAGTGGAGGGGATAATGGGGGGAAAGGGTGAAGGGTCTGCAGGAACAACTATAAAGTACACATGGAAAATAACAAGGGGCATGGAAACAGGGGAGGGAAGTGGAGAAGGCTGCAGTGCTGGGAGGGGTAGGCGGAAAAGGCAGAAAACTGTACTTGAACAACAATAAAAATAAAAAGTGTATTAAAAACATAAAATTTTTTTAAAAATATAAAAGTTGGCATATCAAAGAGATGTGAAAATAATGGATTCATCTACTAGGACAAGTATAAAAAACAGTATGTTGTTAGGATCCTACGATAAAAAATACCAGATAGAAGACTTTAAAGTAGGAATAAAAACAAACTTCTGTATGCATTAGGATTACTTAAAGAACCTCATAAAAATCCAGATACTAGGACACCATTCTAGAGATTCTATTTCAGTAACCCTGAGATTGGCTACCAGAATATAAAATTCTAATAAACATTACTAGGTGATTCTGATTCAGGTGCTCTAAGATGTATACTATAAAATAATGGCCTAGAGAAGTAAGAAATATCTCAATAATGTAGTTGTTTGGTATCCAGACTGATATGCTTGCTTAAAAGAAAAACTAAAGATGCTTGAAAATGTAGGAAATATCTTAAGAGCATCAGGCAAAGCAAAATAGGCTTTATCAGGCCACAATATTGGAGGGAAAAGCCCAATAAACTGAGTAATGCAATTATTTTTGCCCTGAAGCCATATACCGAATTTGGAGAATGTGAGTCTTCTTTAATAATTTATTCAATGTAAGGGTGTACCATATATAAAAGTACCCACAATCCTTTCCCCAGAGAATTTTTTAAAAAGGATATCTTGGCTGTCAGAAGAGAAGAACAGGGGAAAAATCCTTGAGAAACTATAACTAAATTCAGGCCCTCATAGAGTTTTGCAATCTAAATATGTATTTACCTGGGCAGCCCACTAACATCAAACTGCAAATTCAGAGTGGACTAACACTGCTTTGAAATCATGTGATTATATCAATAGATGCAGAAAAAGGAATTTGATAAAATCTAGCACCTATTTATGACAAAAAACACTCAGCAAAGTGGGAATAGAAGGAGCATGCCTCAACATAATAAAGGCCATATGCAAAAAACCTACTGCCAAGAGCATACTCAATGGGCAAAAACTAAGTGTTTCATTTAATACCAGGAACAAGACAAGGGTGTCAGGTTTCAGCACTCTTATTCAACATAGTACTGGAGGTCCAGGCCACAGTGATCATACAAAAAAAAAAAGGAATAAAAGGTATCCAAATGGGAAAGGAGGAAGTAAAACTGTCATTGTTTGTAGATGACATGACAGTGTACACAGAAAACCCTAAAGGCTCCGTCAAAAACTATTGGACCTAATAAGTGGATGTGGCAAAGAAGTGTGACACAAAAATCAATATTCAGAAATCGATGGCATTTTTGTACACCAACAATGATTATCAGAAAGAGAAACTATGAAAAGATTCCAATTACTATAGCAACAACAACAACAAAAAATAAAGTACCTCAGAATAAATTTAACCAAAGAGGTTAAAGACTAGTACTCAGAAAACTATAAAACAATGAAAAAAATTGAGGAAGATCAAGTAAATGGAAGCATATACCCTGTTCATGAACTGGAAGATTTAACATCATTAAAAGGTTCATATCACCTAAAGCAATCCATAGATTCAATGCAATTCCTACTTAAATATTAATAACATATTTCACAGATCTAGAACAAATACTTCAAAAATTTAAATGGAACTACAAAAGCCCCAAATAGCCTCAGCAATTTTAAGAAAGAAGAACAAAGTTGGAGTGATAATAATACCTCCATATCAAACTATACTACAAGGTCACTGTAATCAGAACAGTTTTGTGCTGGCCCAAGAATAGACACATAGATTAATGGAACAGAATAGAGAGCCCAGAAATAAAACCATGCCTTTATGGTCAATTAATATTTGTCAAAGGAGGCAAGATCATACAATGGAATAAAAACAGTCCCCTCAATAAATGGTGTTGGAAGAACTGAACCAGTACTTACAAAAAAAATGAAACTAGACCATCAACTTATATCATACACCAGAATAATCTCAAAATGTATAAGACTTAAATGTAAGTCACAATAACATAAAAACCCTAGGAAAAAAAATAGGCAGTAAAATTTTAGATATCTTGTGTAGAAATATTTTTGTTGATACATCTCCTAGGGCAAGGGAAATAAAGGAAAAAAATAAATATGGGACTACATCAAATTAAAAAGCTTCTGTACAGATAAAGAAACCAGTATCAAAATTAAAAGAGAACCTACTGTATGGGAGAACCTATTTGCCAATAATACAATGGACAAGGGTTTGATCTCCAAAATACAAAATGAACACATACAACTCAACAGCAGGAAGACAAACAATCCAATTAAAAAAAGGGCAAAGGACCTGAACAGACACTTCTCTAGGGAGGACACGCAGAAGGCCCATAGTCATATGAAAAAATGCTCAATATCACTAGCTATCAGAGGGATGCAAATTAAAAATACAATGAGATATCACTTCACACCTGTTAGAATGGACATCATTAATAAATCAACAACAAGTGCTGGTGAGGATGTGGTGAAAAGGGAACCCTAGTGCACTGTTGCCGGGAATGCAGACTGGTGCAGCCCCTGAGGAAAACAGTATGGAATTTCCTAAAAAAATTAAACTCTAAGAATCCTGAAACACCAATTCAAAAGACCTTATGCACCCCTATGTTCATAGTAGTGCTATATATAATAGGTAAGTATGGAAACAGCCTAAGTGCCCATCAGTAGATGAATGGATTAAAAAAACTGTGGTACATTTACAGAATGGAATACCACATAGCAGAAAAAAGACAAAGGAATCTGAACCCTTTGCAACAGTTTGGATGGAACTGTAGATTATCGGGCTAAATGAAATAAGCCAGTTGGTGAAAGAGAAATACCATATAATCACAATGATAAGAAGAATCTAATGAACAAAATAAACTAACACACAAAACAGAATCAGAGACATGGAAACATGAAACAGACTGACAGCTGCCAGAGGAAGGGGGACATAGGGAATGGTGGAAAGAAGGGGAAGGGATTAATCAAAGAATGTGTGTGAATCACCCATGGACATGGACAACAGTGTGGGAATTGACTGTGGGAATTGACTGTGGGAACAGGGGTTGAGATAGGCGGAGGAGGGCAAAGGGGAGAAATTGTGACAACTGTAATAGAGTAAACAAGAATTAAAAAAAAAAAAAACCTGCATTGATCCCCAGAGTCTGGGCAGAAATGCATCAAAGTCCTTCTATGTAGAAGAACATACTGTCATGGTAAATTGCAAAGAATTCCAAAAAAATCAGTTTTGAAAGGAAAATAAGATACTCCACTCAAAATTCACTAAGCATATAAGGAAGCAAAATATAATCGGACACCAGGAGAAACATCTGACAGCAGAAACTACTAAGCAAAGATTTAACATATTGGAATTATTACACATATAGTATATAATAACTATTTTTAACATTACTAAAGATATTTTTAATTTGAAAATAAGAAAGGGAACAGGAATTTGAAGAAAATTAACAGCTGAATTGAAATAAAATGTAAATTCTAGCAGTAAAAACTTTGAAAATTAAAACTTGATAGATGGGCATCACAGTAGACTAGATACAGCTGAAGAGAAACTTATTAAAGTTGTAACACATTGCAGAGGAAAAGAAAGTATAACATTTATAATGCAGCATATTGATAAAACTTTTGGAAAATATGAAATTATACCTAAGAGACATGGAAGAAAGTGTGAGGAACTATAGCATACAGGTAATGAGAATTTTTAAAAGAGAGATGAGAGAGAATGGAGAGGAGTTAGACTTAATGACACAGAGTCTTCAAGAAATAAAGATATCAGTTATTCAAGATGTCCGACAAATTGAGAGGAAGAAAAATAAAACCCCAAGCCAGGCACAAAATAGTGTAACCTCCGAAAATAAAACCAAATAGAACATCTTAAAAGTATAAAGAAAACAGAACACATAGCCTTCAAAGGAGTGACATTTAATTTATAGAATAGTTCTCAGAAGTACTATGGAAGCCAGAAGCCTGTGGAACGACATTGTCAATGTGCTGAGAGAAAACTTTCAACCTACATTTTTACCCAGTGAAATTACCTTTCAAGAACAAGGTGAAAATACAGATGTTTTTTAGAGGAACAAAAACTGAGAAAGTATGCTCCTAGTGGTCCTCAGGAAAAAAAAATCAAAGCTTTTCAATAGTATCCTGTTGTTTATATCAAAGGTAACGAATGAGAATGAAATGGAAGGTCTAAAATGCCAAAAGGAATGTAGAGGGGGAAAATTTGTGGGTGAATTTAAATAAATACTTACTATAAAAACACACTTATAAAAATAATTGCCGGGTTTAAAAATATAGAATTAAAAGAAAAACACAGTGATAATATAACATAAATCAGGAGAGCATGAGCAAAGTTAAAGCATTCTGAGGTCCTTGTAATTGTTTACAACTTTGATAAGATAAGCATACAATTTAGGATTATAATTTCCAAGGGAACCCTTAAAAGAAGATAAGTGAGGTACTAATTCTAAACTAGAGGAGGGTGATGACACTCAACAAACCCAAAGATGTCAAAAGAGAGAGGAAGATAGAGACAGAACTCATATCTGGATTCTAATGAACAAACTGAACTAACAAGCAAAATATAAATGGACTCATAGAGAGCAGTATGATTGCTCTAGGGGGGTGGCAGTTAGTGGGTGGAGGGATGGAGCAAATAAGGAAAAAGAACTCATGGATGGACTACAATGTGGTGACTGCAGGGGGCAGGGATAGGAGGAGGTGGAAGTGGCTATAATAAGGGGGATAAATAGTAATGGAAAAAATGCAACAAAAAGATTTAAAAAGGAAAAGACAAATAGAAGACACATATCAGTAATTACATTAAGTGTAATTAAGTGTAAAATGGTACAGCATGAGAAAATAATCAGACAAATTTGGAATGTGGTACATTATAAAAGACAGCTAGAATGGACTCCTCAAAAAGTCAATGCCATTCTATAGGAGAGGTGACTTTGTTTACAATAGCTTGAGGACCTCTGTGGACTGTATACCTAGCAAAAAAACAATAATTGATGAAATTTTGAAAAAAACAAAATTTAAGTCACTGATTACTGCCCTAAGAACCTATAGCAAATGATGAAACACTTATTCAACACAATTTACTAAATCTCAGCATTAACAACAAGAATATATGGCATCTTAATCATGACCCACTCCTTTCCTCTCCTCATGCCTGACTCAGCTTGACAAAAGTTCCTTATTTCTTAGAAAGGACCAGTGTCAGACCTAAACAGGGTTCACAAGGCTAATCCCAACAATTGAGAAACTGAGACAAATTTCACTCTTCTATTCCAGAGAACTTGCATGTTATTGATTATTTATTTGTATTATTATTTTTTCATTGTTTTACTTCTTTTATTTTATTACTGTTTTTTTAATTTCTCTTCTTTCTGTTTAGTTTTCCCCATTTTCTTTATTTGTTTAATTGCATTGTTTGACTGGTTTTCCTTGTTCTCTCTTCCATAGTTTATTTGTAATTTTCCTTCTTTCGATTCATTTATGTCCCAACAGCACATTACTCTAGGTTGTGTACTTCCTTGTCTTTTTATTTAGATCATACAGATTCTGTCATATGATTGTTGTTGCAGTATTATGGTAAATAATTGTTGTTCCATAAAATTGTAAATACTACACAGCACCCCATCCCAGATCTTAGCCCATTTCACTGACTTCCAGAACTTTATTACTGGTGTGGTTAACTATTCTCTCACACACTACACCTATTTTCTATACTTTACTCTCACTATATCTCATAATCTAACCTCCCACAAGCTCACTGCTTTCTGGATTCAATTCACAATCTTTCCCCACTCTATCAAGAGTCTTAACTCTTTTCTACCCTTTATAAAAAGTTACTAGTTGGGTTAAATAGGATGGTTAACACTATACTTACCCAAAGTATCTCCTATCTCTATTCTACAGGTTGATACTTTAAATCCCAAAGAATACACTCCTGCTATCTTAAACCATTTTGCCTCCCCGCTCCAACTAATCACATAAAAGAGAAGGTGGGAGCTGTGAACACCAGTATATCTGCTGGAAGGGAGCAGCCATAACAAAGGAACCACCAACAGATAATAAAGGAAGATGGTGAACGAGTGCATGGAAGCCACACTAACCTCCACCAGGAATATTGTGGAATTACAATTAAATGGTGGAGAAAATACCCAGAAAAAACAACTGGACCATAGCGAGAGAAGCCTCAAAACCTCAGACACAGAGAAGAACCAGCTTTGACACAACCTGTTCGCATCTGCACAGCAATATACAAGACAAGGTAGGCAAAATGAACCTCAATCAATAAGCTGGAGGGAAAAACCCACCAAAGAAAAACCCGACAACAATCAAATCCCAAATACATCCAGAGAGCCAACATAAATGACAGCCCAAGATCAGCAAGTTAAGGGGATCAAGGAGACTACATTAATGAATCTCAAAGGTCTCCTACCATAGACGTTTACACCACAAACCCAGGGAGTCAGAAGAGATCAATTTAAAAAGCACAGGCTAACAAGAAGAGTCACAAATGAGGGGAAGACAAAGAAATAAACCCCAAATGAAAGGAAAAGAGGAATCCTTAGAAAAAACGCTAATGAAATAGAGGCAAGTCAACTAACACAGACTGAGTTCAAACCAATGGTTATCAGGAAGCTCAATGAGCTCACAGAGAATTACCAAATACTACAGGGAAACTATGATGAACTCTCTGCAAACTATAGCAACATGAAACAGAAAATAGAAACTATCAACAAGGGCCAAGAGGAGATGAAGAATACAATTTCTGAATTGAAGAACACAGAAGGAGGAATAAAAAGCAGGCTACATGAAGGAGAGGATCCAATCAGCAAGCTGGTGGACAAGGTAGAAAAAAAAAAAAACACAGAAAGAGCAAGAAAAGGAAAAAAAAGACTCAGAAAGAATAAGAGGTGTTAAGAGAACAGCAGGACAACATGAAACATTATAATATCTGTATAACAGGGATACCACAAAGTGAAGATGAAGAGCAAGGGATAGAAAACCTGCTTGACAAAGTAATGATGGAAGACTTCCCTAATTTGTTGAGAGAAAAATTCACACAAATCCAGGAAACACAGAGAGCCCCAATCAAGAGGAACCCAAAGAGGCCCACTTCAAGACACATCATAATTAAAATGGCAAAATTCTAACACAAAGAGAGAATCTTAAAGGCAACAAGGGAAAAACAGGAAGTAACATACAAGGGAGTCCTGATAAGGTTAGCACCTGACTTCTCAATGGAAATGTTCAAAGCCAGAAGAGCATGGCAAGGAATATTCCAAGTAATGAAAAAGAAAGGCCTGCAACAAAGACTACTCTATCCAGCAACACTCTCAATTAAAATGGAAGGTCAAATAAGGCATTTCACAGACAAAAGAAGCCTCAAAGAATATATACACCTCAGCAAACCAGCTCTGTAAGACATGCTAAAGAGAATGCTTTAAGAAAAGGAAAAAAAGACTGAGAGAGAGAGGACAACAAGTACGAAGGAAGTCAAATGGCAATAAATAAGTACCTATCAATAGTAACCTAAAATGTAAATGGATTAAACGCTCCAATCAAAAGACAAAGAATAGCATAATAGAAAAGAAAACATCACCTACACATACGCTGCCTACAAAAGCCCCACATCAGAACAAAAGACCTACACAGACTGAAAGGGAAGGGCTAGAAAAAAAATATTCCAAGCAAATAAACAGGAAAAAAAAAGCTGGGGTAGCAATACTCATATCAGAAAAAACAGACTTCAATCAACAGGCCGTAAAGAGAGACCCAGAAGGTCACTTTGTAATACTTAAGGGAACAATCCATCAACAAGTCAAAAACACTGTAAATATATAGGTACCCCACATAGGAGTGCCCAAATATATAAAAAAAAATCTTGGAGGACTTCAAGAAAGATACACCAATACAATCACACTTCGAGATTTTAGCACCCTACTATCAAAAATGGGTAGATCTTCCAAACAAAATATCAACAAAGATATTGTGGCATTGAACAATGTCCTAGATGAAATGGACTTAACTCATATACATATAGAGCCTTTCATCCCAAAGAAGCAAAATGCATATTCTTTACAAATGCACATGGAATATTTTCAAAGATAGACCACATGATAGGACACAAAACAAGACTCAAAGAATTAAAGGAAATTGACCTCATATAAACCACTATCTATGATGATAAAGGACTGAAACTAAAATCCAAAACACTCAAATTCAAGAAGAGTAAATAGCATGCTATTAAACAATGAATGGGTCAAGAATGAGATCAAGGAAGACGTCAAAAATTTTTGGGAAACAAATGAAAATGAAATCACAACAGTCCAAAACTTATGGGACACAGCAAAGGCATACCTGAGAGGGATGTTCATAGCAATACAGGCCTACCTAAAAAAGATAGAAACATTTCAAATAACCAACCTAACCCTACACCTACAGGAACTCTAGGGACAACAACAAAGACAGCCCAGAGCAAGTAGAAGGAAGGAATTAACCAAGATCAGAGCAGAATTAAATGACATAGAGACTACAAGCACAATTCTAAGGATCAATGAATCCAGGAGCTGGTTCTTTGAAAAGATAAACAAAATCGACAAGCCTTTAAGTAGGCTCGTCAAGAAAAAAAGAGAGAGGACCCAAGTAAACACAATCAGAAATAAAAGGAGAGATTATAACTGATACCACAGAAATATAAAGGACTGTAAGAAATTACTACAAAGAACTATATGCCAAGAAATTTGAAAACCTAGGTGAAATGGATGAATGTCTAAAAAAATATAATCTTCTAAAACTCAAGGAAGAAGCAGCAGAAAGCCTGAACAGACCAATAACAGCAGATGAAATTGAAGCAATAATCAAAAACTCCCAACACACAAAAGCCCTGGATCAGATGATTTCACAGGAAAATTTTACAAAGCATTTAAGGAAGAGCTAACCTCCATCCTCCACAGATTATTTCAAAAAATTCAAGAAGATGTAGTCTCTTAAACTCTTTTTATGAAGTCGACATTATCCTAATCCCAAAACCAGAAAAAGACATAACAAAGAAAGAATACATCAGGCCAATATCGCTAAAAAACGTAGACACCAAAATCCTCAACAAAATGTTGGCAAACTGCATCCAGGAATATGTTATAAAGACAATACACCATGACCAAGTGGGATTCAGAGATGCAGGAACAGTTCAGTATTTGCAAATCAAGAAATGTAATATATCACATAAACAAAAGGAAATATAAAAATCACATGATCATATCAATAGATGAGGAAAAGCATTTGATAAGATACAGTACCCACTTATGATAAAAACTCTCAGCAAAGTGGAAATAAAGGGAGCATTCCTCAACCTAATGAAAGCCATATATGAGAGACCTACAACCAACATCATACTCAATGGGAATAAATGAAAAGCTGTCCCACTAAGATCAGGAACAAGACAAGGATGCCCACTCTCATCACTTCTATTCAACATAGTATCAGAAGTGCTAGTCATAGCAATTAGACAAGAAGAAGAAATAAAAGGCATCTAAATTGAAAAGGAGGAAGTAAAACTGTCATTGTTTGCAGATGACATGATAGTGTACACAGAAAACCCTACAGAGGCCACCAAAACACTCATGGATCTAATAAATGAGTTGGTCATGGATACAAAGCAGGATATAAAGTCAATATTCAGAAATGAAAGGCATTTTTGTTTAATGATAATGAAATATCAGAAACAGAAATCAGAAAAAAAATCCCATTTGATATAGCAACAAGTGAAATAAAATACCTAGGAATAAACCTAATCAGGGAGGTAAAAGACATGTACTCAGAAAACTATACAACACTGAAGAAAGAAATTAAGGAGGATACAAACAAATGGAACTATGTACTGTAACAGGGTGCAGCCAAGAGGAAGGCCCCAAAAAGGGAGTTGGAATGGGGCCCAGAACTCACGATGTCCAGAAAATATTAGACAGACATATAAGATGTCCTCACCCCTTTCCCCTCAGGTGTGAGTTGGGGGAAGGGACAAATGGAGCAGGGCAATTGAGTTGTTTTGCATAGCAATGGTTTTGCAGATAACCTCCAGAATGGTCATTTAACATATCTATAACCTTTAACTGGTTTTATGGATATGTTAAACAGCTGTGGCCATGCTCTGAGCCAGGGGGGATGGAAAGGACTTCCCCAAGGATGTGACTGGGGGAGGAACCCTAAGTTAAAGCACCTGTGTGGGAGCTTGGAGAAGATTGGCTCCAGAAAATGGGACACACCTGCCCAGACTCATGATGGCATCCCAATAACCTTGGAAACATACAGGAATGCTGGCA